>JAZGTJ010012934.1:0-15448 GCA_036877575.1 Botia almorhae
CCTCTGATCAAATATTACCGTGCCAGTGAAGCTCTGCCTGGAAAAGTGCCTGTACTGCACAACTTCCTGAGGAAGGGACCGGCCAGCTGCGCGGTGCGCGCTATAACAATACTGTAAATGTTACAATACTGTAACAATACTGTAAAAACAAATAGACTGTAAATTTTTCTGTGTCTTCAGGCTATTCAGACCTCCATTGGAGTCTTGAGCTTTGGAATCGGAGTCGTGTTTGCTGCGTCATTCCAGATCAACCATTACCTGCTGACCTTATTCAGAGTTCCCATCATTACTGGAATACTGGTGAGCTGGAATTAATCATCTTAAAGGGACAGTTTACACAATAATGGTGAATCATTCTAAACCTGTGTGACATGATAAATGAATGATGATGAAGAATGTTCATTTTTGAGTGAACTGTCACTACTTGATATTTAATATTTTAAAAATGTTTAATTGTGCGGCACATGCTGAACATTGGGACGCTGTCACTCATTTCATGAAAACTACAGCTCTACACATATTCAGTTCATTCATGTTTTTTCTTGATGCAACCAAATGAAGAACCAGAAGGTTCTAAAAAGGTTCTTTTCAGTTCATTTTCACAGGAATTTTGTCTAATCTCCTACACAAGCACCCGGGACTTCTACAGGTTAATGACTCAATAATAATCTGAAATACACGTACAAAAAAACATACAAATTCACCCACAAAAACACATTTGTAATAAATACATTTTTGACAGATCTCTGGAAGTACCCATCAGTTGTGTTTGTTTTCCAGACCTGCTTCTATGCCAATATTGGGAGTTTGATTGTTTCTGGGATTGGAGTTATACTCCTAACAGTTGATCTTGGTTCTAATGATAAAAAAATCCAGTTCAAGGTGATTTTAATAATTAATTTAAAAAAAAACATATATATTCATAATCTCATTGTGTATAACATATTCTTATTACACAACAAACGTTTGTGTGTGTGTGTGTGTGTGTGTTGTGCAGATGGAGATTCTGGTGTTGTGTTTGACTCTGATGGACATCATCATCGCTGCAGTTCTGATATTCTTCATTTACAAAGAGAAGAAGAATCATAAAGTGTATCTTCTGCATTGAGGTCATCAGATGTGACCGCAGTTGTCTGACATGAGAATCTTCTGTGGTTTCTGAATGTTTCCACACTCGCGCAGATCTTTACTGCAGCTTTGCAGACGTTAATAGAAATGAGAAGTTAAAACCGGAAGTATCTGTAAGAGTTGAAGCTGGAACAAACATGACTCATTTCTTATTTTCTCACCACTTTAAATTTGATTGTTCTGTTCTGGGAACATCTAAAGAATGTTTAGTGTCATGACAGAGTGACTGGAGAAGACTGAGCTCTGCTCTGATGTCATGCCTCAAAATATTTGTATATGATATTTGATTATATGATCTGTGTGTCATACAGAAAGTGATTTATATACCCACAAAAGTGTTTGTTTTATGTAGTTTTATTTTTTTTTACTATAAAATAAATAAATGTTCACCCAATATAAAGGAGCTTGTCTTAATAAATACCAGAATTTAAATACTGTTTTTAGTTTTTTAATCAATGTCAGTTGATAATGTTGGTCAATACAAATGTCATCTTTAATGTATTTTATTAGTGCCACAACTCACATCATTGAACTAAAATCAGCAACACTGTAGAAACAACAGAAGTGAGGAAAACAGTTATTCTGATTGATGAAAGAAACAAAAGTCTCCTTACATGTAAATGTCCAAACTGACACCTGACATGTTTAACATGGTGATCATGTTGTGTACTAACAGTGATGAGACACTCATACTTCATATTCACAACATACATGTGAAGATAGCAAAGTTCTCTGTTACACTGGATGAACATGAGTCCGTCACAGAAGCTCCGCCCATCCAAACACACCTCCTCTTGCCTCCAACACCCATCAATGGATCATCAAAGCTTTAAAGAGCAGAAAATGATTATTAGAACAGACTGGTTTCCTGCCGCAGCTGGTTCTGTATTGTGCTGCATGCACATGTATTGCACAGCTGGTTCTGTATTGTGCTGCATGCACATGTATTGCACAGCTGGTTCTGTATTGTGCTGCATGCACATGTATTGCACAGCTGGTTCTGTATTGTGCTGCATGCACTTGTATTGCACAGCTGGTTCTGTATTGTGCTGCATGCACATGTATTGCACAGCTGGTTCTGTATTGTGCTGCATGCACATGTATTGCACAGCTGGGTCTGTATTGTGCTGCATGCACATGTATTGCACAGCTGGTTCTGTATTGTGCTGCATGCACATGTATTGCACAGCTGGTTCTGTATTGTGCTGCATGCACAGCGCTTGACTGCTGACTGCTTGTGGCTGTTTCTAATGGAATGCAGTATCAGATGATCAGGTGACCTCCACTGTCTGCACTCATTAGTGCACTCACTAGTGCTCTTCTCATCACTGCATGAAGTCTGCTGCAGTCCAAGAAGTGCTCCCTCTGAGACTCGTGTGGAATCATATTCATGATCTTTGCTCAAATGCTGCCCAGTAAATCGTACATGCTAATTGTTTTGCAGCTAATTCAGTGTGTATGACTGGAGATATCAGCTACATGATTATTGTGAATATACAGCCACTGTTTGGCAACATTTAACAGGTTTCTATAGAACGCACAGTCTGTGTCATGTAAAGGTGAAGTCACGCAAGCAGTCGATTATTTGACTGTGAGAATATTTGCTGAGACAGGCTGGTCTGTGCGGGACTGCACACATGCATATCAGCAGTTATTTCACTGGAATGTTTCCCTAAAGAATGTGTACAGCATTACTGTAAACATGTTTAGCTTCTGTTTAAACACTGAAGAATTCAGTGAAAATGTGGAACAGTTCATTTCAAAATGAAAATTCCTTTTTTTATTATTTACTCTTTCTCATGTCATTCAAACCTGTATGACTTTATTCTTCTGTGGAACATAAAAGAAGATATTCTGAGAAATGTCTCAGTGGATTTGTGTTCATACACAGTAAGTCAGTGTGTGTCACTGTTGTTTGGTGACCAACATACTTCAAAATATCTTCTTTTGTGTTCCTCAGAAGAATAAAGTCTAATAAATTTGGGTGAACTAAATTTGGGTGAACTGTTCCTTTAATCGTGTCACAGCTGCAGTACACAGACATCAGGGTGATATTAACACTTCTATTCCTTTACGCCCAACAATCACATGCAGCCAAACACACCAGTGAAACATCTCAGAAAACATCATGTCACATCTCATGCATTTACTGATCTCACAGGGGTAACCTCAGGCTAGTTACTTACTGATCTAAACCCTTCGATTCAGACCAGAGTGGACAGGCCTGACGCCTCATGACAAGTCTTGCTCTGGTAAAAAAACAATATTAAACTATAATAAGATAATAAACTAGAAAAGATTCAACCGTGAACACTTCCTGCAGAAGCTGTGGGTGGTGTTTGTATTCTGGGGTGTTGTGTGGCTGGTTGCCATGGCAATGCTATGTGGTCACTGGGGTATTCTGCATGGTTTTTAACATGTGGTGGCTAGAATGTTCTGGGTGGTTGCTATGGTGTTCTAAAGGGTGTTGTGTTTAGCTGTGGTAAGGGGTGTGGTCTCTTGCATCTTTGGGGAGGTTGTCAAGGTGTTCATGTGCAAATGCTGAGGTGTTCTGTAAATTGCTTTCACCAATTAAACATACAGAATTCTGATGCTCCAGTTCTGTCACTCTGCAAGTGCCTCACTCAGTCTGTCTGTCTGGTGAATGTACTGACTGCGATTGTACTGACTGTTGTGAAGAACAGTAGCTGAAGTGAGTTTTTTATAGCGCAATTTGAGCGTAAGAAACAGAATTTATGGTACAGTCAATGTCAGCTTTAATAGAAATAGCCAGAAATAGCCAGAGATTTAGCGATATCTGACTTCCCTCATTCAAGCAGACAGGATTTGGTCTTGTACGTCTGAAATAGCAAAACTATTTATCTAAATAGCAAAGATGGCCGCAGAGTGACAAGTCTTCCTTTAAGTCTAAGTGACAAGTCTTCCTGCTTCAATGCAAGTCAATGGGATTTTTTACCATGATGTCTCTAGACCTGTAACAATACTTCTTATTTACTTGCATGATATATTTGTGTCTGATGCTCAGTGTGATGGGCAAAGTTCAGCACATGTGATGCAGCGCTCAGTTTGTGTCACATCACGCAGAACCAGAACTTACAGCTGTGATGAAGCTTCTGGGCTGAGGCTCCTGCTGTCTGTGGTAGAGGATGGAGGACGAGACTTTGGGTGGAGATGGAGAGGGTGTTGGAGAGGAGAGACAGGACCCTGCATCGCTGCCGTAGGTCTCCATGACGACGGCAGGGTGATGCTGGACTGTGATGGGGCTCAGATCGCTGACACGGTCACTGCAGTGAGACGATCTGTCTGTGTTCTCTGAGACTACAGACAGAAAATTACATTAACATCCACAGTCACATTTTAGCCTAACAGATTAATTTCTGAACAAAATCACAAAAATAACAACAACATCTGATGGTCCCAGAAAGTAGTTGATGTTCATGTCAGAAACATTTACAGTGAAACACAAAAGATGATGTTATACAAACTCAACATTCATGTTCACTGTACAGACACAGATGCAGGGAAAGTCAACCTTCTGTGTAGCATCTGCTTTTGTGCTCTGCTGAAGAACAACATGAGGGTGTGTACATTCATTTATAACATAATTATAATACAACAGTATTGTGTCATCATGTGTTTGTTGTATTCTCTGGCTGCTCACACACACTTCTGACCCCTCTGGTGTGTGTACAGAGTTTCCACTGCCTAACATACCAAACAAACCCTACCAGAGTGAGAGGGGCCCACTTCCTGTTTTACACTTCCTGTCTCAACTGCTGCTGTTTGCACGGGAGTTCTGCACACCACATGAACTATTGGCTTTATCAGACACTGAACTGCTGCTGAATGTCCACGAGACACGAAATATCAAGAACCACAAACATATTCACCCTAAAAACACCCTGTCAAAAACATCCATATTTCCCCCCAAAAACAAAAGTAAACTAGAACGAAATATGTTGCATAAAGAATAATATAGTCTGTTTATTTAGACTTAAGCACAATTATCTCTGTACTAAACCTCCCTTATGAACATGTATTGTTATCTTCAAATATGAGGTTTGTTTAATAATAGCTTTAAACTTTCCCATTGTGTATCTAATTACTTTTTTTAATTTGGCTGAAACTAAACTTAACTAAACTAAACTGAACTAAACCAGACTAAACCTAACCAAACTAAAACTAGTTCAGGATTGGGTTAAAAGTGATTCAGGGGATTTAGACGAGCTCCAGACAGACTTACTCATGGACGGCTGATCAGCAGAATCTTGCTCCAGTTCATCCTCCTCAATGCAGTCGTACGGCCAGTGAGTGAGAGAGGGGCCGCCGGGCAGCGGGTGAGAGGGGCCGCCGGGCAGTGCATGAGAGGGGCCGCCGGGCAGCGCGTGAGAGGGGTACAGGTGCAGGTTCAGAGAACCCAGGAGTGAGGATGAAGACTGGCTGCTGGAGGACGAGGAGCTGCTGCTGGAGATGGTAGAGTGAGGTCTCTTGAATGGTGTTGTGTGGTCAAACGATGACACGGCTACAGACGCTCGTACCCTCGACTCTGCAAACACAGAAACCACAGATCAATGACCAGAAGAAGATTGCCATAGCAACCGAGTGAGAAAGACAAGAAGCATTATAGATGATAGCAGGTCCCACTAGAGGACGTTTTCAAGTATTCACATGTTCTGACACTTTGTTTTTAACAGATTAACTCTCAAGCAGCAGCAGCCACATAAATCGGTAAGAATTTAACTTTTTTGGATAAAAATGAACAAATCAGTTACTGAACAATTACGTAACAGATGAGTGTTGATCACACTCTCCTCACCTTACTATGATATATGGTATAACTCTCCCTTCACACTTCCTGTTGGGCTTCTGATTTACATTACTTTAAGAATCTCAAAATACAGTCAATATATATTTAAATTAAATACATAATTGTCATTTTAGTAGCCTTCAAATGTTTGATGCGCAGGTTTGTGCGTCACCTGACAGACATTAATCTGTCAGCAAATGTTCTCACACTGACAGAAGACACGAGTCGTAACTTGACTTCAATGCGGTAAAACACATGAACACACACAACCAGTGTTCTGAGGCTGAGGTCATCTCACCTCGGGGCTTGTGAGGATGAAACACTGCAGCCAGATGTTTTTACTGTTGATCAGAACACACGCGCGTCTCCACACAGGAGTCACATTAATAAACACTGCTGACTCCACCTCACATCAGACTTGTTCATTAATAATCATCAGAGCATGTGAGGTGAGTCATCGCACCTCTCACACTGTAGTCCACAGCCCGGTCACTGATGGCAGACTCACTGGGTTTGATGTCCATGAACGGCTTGCTTCCGATTCCCATGGAAACCATTTCCTGCATTCGCAACTCTGACATTAGAAAAACAGCACGTGCAGAGGTGTGAGGAGCTGGGCAGTACTGTACTCATTAAATATATATCGCTCAGCTCTGAGGAACATCTGACCTCTGTTGCGTAAGGCTTGTCTCCACAGGATTTTGCCGATCACAGAGGTCCACACAACCTTCACGTCTGCAGAACTGGCCTGCAGGATGAAGGTGTCCTGAGATTTCCTGCGACGGAACCAGATCTCAAAGCGCAGCCCAGTGTTCCCCACGTTCTCTGTCATTCCGATCTCAGCGGTCTGAGAGCATACAGGAGATCTTTTAAACATAAACCTGACACGAAAGTTGTTTTTCAAAGGAGGATGTTCTGTACCTTGTAGGACTGCTTGTAGATGTAGATGTCATACCCCCCCTCCATCTTTTTGGTCTTGCTGAAGAGGATGAGGTCTTCAAACAGGAAGACATGGCGAAGGTATTTCTTGCGTCCACACCACACAATGAACTCATCTTGGCATCTAAGCTGACCCTGTTCCTTCAGATTCACCTGAGGAACACAACACACTGTGACTTCACAGCAGAAACAGCCCTCTGGTGCTTTAAAATGAGTCCTTAGCAGGTAAAAGCATGTTTTGACACACAGTTTTTGTCTTTGGGTTAGAAGAAACAGCTAGCTAGTCAACAGTTAGTCAAGCTGTTAATGAAAGCTGTTTCAAATGGCACGTAGCTACAGAAACTGTAAGATCACTCGTGCTTCCTAATGTGCTTGTTAATTTTGTATGAAATTATTAACTTATTTTAATTACTAAGTGAATCCAATCTAGAGCAATTCAAAGTCTATCCTTATATCAGACTTTTACTACATGATTATCATGTAGAATTCATGATAACTGCACTATCATGATATCTGTTCTACAATTTTTAAAATTGTACTATCAGTAAAATTAATTTTTAATTTTGTTTAATGTTAAACGGGTGCAATAGAACCACCTGCTGTATTATCATGTGTAGTTTTAACACGATATCAATCTTCACAGTTATTAATATCATGATTATTATTAATATTAGTACATCATGACACTCTTATTTCAAACTCTACTCACATCACATCCACGAACAGCATCCATCGCTAGCAGGTCGTTGCCATGGCGCAGCTGGAACTTGACCATCTCTTCAGCTGTTCTGAGGTCAGCCAGCTCCTGCTCCTGCTCACACTCTTTAATGAGATCCTTCAGCAGCAGAGCGTATTTACTCATCCTCTGAATGGGCTTCAACAGGTAAGACGCCAGATCCATCTTATCACCCAACTCCACCTGCTTCTTCTGCTGGGACAGAAACATTCAGCAGGTGTGATCCTCACAGTCACAACCTGTGGAGATAACATGATGCAGGGGAACAGATGGGCTTCACCTTGAAGAAACTGTTTCCATGGCTTGTTAGCAGAGCGTCTGAGCACGGCTTGTTTTTGCTGTACAGCGCGTACATCCCAAACTGTTCCTCCTTCCAGAAAACAAGAATGAAGATATTCTTTCACTTCTACAGGCAGGTGTGTGTGCTTATACACACACACTCACACACTCACACACACACACTCACACACACTCACACACACTCACACACACACTCACACACACACTCACACACACACTCACACACACACACTGACACACTCATGTTTGTTTGATTATACTAGTGAGGTCATTCCACAGACTTCCATTGATTACATATTATATTTTTTTATCCCACACATGGCATTAGATTTATAGAAAAACATGATTTGGCTGATTTATGAGCATTTGTTTAGTGAAGACCAGTAAAATGTCTCACAAGTTGGTTGTCATGATATTTATACATGTTAATGAGGATATTTGACCCTCACAAATACAGATAAACCTGTAGACACACACACACATTCACAAACGTCAGATATATTTGAATCGCTTGTGAAGATGAGATCATTTACGTGTTTGAGGAAGCAGCTGCTGGCAGACAGGGGCGAGTGGGCACAGCTCTCCAGATCCTTCAGGAAATATTGGCTGTGAAAGTCACACAGCTTTTCCAAATTCCCAAAAATGATGCTGCGCTTCCCTCTCAGGTCCTGAGGCAGGTCCAGGTGCTGCATCTCAGGGAAGTAATTCTCCATGATGTATCTGAGAGACCGGACATACTCTCTCTCTGTGGAGATCATCTCATCCATGATGTGCTGAATTTTGCTGCTGTGTCTCTTGACGTCCCCATCGCTGTGTCTGCTGGGAACTCTAGAAGGTGAGGACATACTACGACTGCGGCTCAGCGCTGGACTCGTCACGTCCGGCCTCTGCAGCTTCTTCTCTACGCACACATTGTTGGTCACCTCCAGTCCTTTGATGTAGATGCCCGTGTACCCCTGATGACCTGCATCTGAGTGACCTTTGTCACGTGGGGTCAGCTCATAGCTCACGGTCTTCTTCATGATTTTCTTCAGGGGCTGCTTACGATGACGTGTCACAGGGGAATGAAGGGGCTCCGAGTGGCAGGATGCAGATGAGTCGATGGTGCAGTCGCTGTCTGTGTCATCACACAGGGACGATGAGAGTTTGGCACTCTCTGAGGGGAATGGGAAGGGAAACTGGCTGTAGGAGAAAGGTCCTGCAGAATGAGGCTTCTCATTGTCACACTCAGATGCAGCTGTGCAGGACGAGTCTGCTGTGGGACGTTCAGAGGATCCACACAGGTTTCCATCTGGGGTCTCTGTGGGGTTCCTCGAAGACTCCTTGAGGGAAGAAGGTGGGAGGGAAACAGACTCTTTGGGAGTACGTGGGGCATCAGAGATCTTGGCCAGCAGTGCCTCTAGTTGTTTTCTGGTTTGCTGGCACTTTTGCCACATGGTGTTCCACTGCTGCAGCTCTCGTGGGCTGCTGAGGTTCAGCACCATCTGGTTGAGTGTGCTGAAGTTGTCCAGGGAGAACTTAGTGGCCTCGCTGTGGTAATCCTGCAGCACATGCAGCACTGCAGGGCTGTAACTGACTGCATCATCGTCCACCCGCAGCTGACTGAAATACTCCTGGCAATGGCTCATCCACTCGTTTGCCTGCATGAGAGACATTGTGCCTGTTATATAGCTAAAATGGCGACCACTTCTTTTCAAATAAATCATCATTTTGGCCTGTGAGCAAATTTTCTTTCACACAAAAGCAATATTTGGCTGATGGAAAATTGTAGAGCTTTTATTTAAATGTTTATATTTTTATTTTTATTGCTTAAGTTTTTATTATTTTACACAACTTTAAATAGTGAAACATGTAAATCCAGGGGTATGATGGAAAATGTTTTGATTGGCTGTGATTTTGTCACTCATTTTTACGTTTAGAAATTTGCTACGTTTAGCACAAGATTGGATGTGTTTAGTACATGGTACAACTCGCATCTGTTGATCCATACAAATCAGCTCTTTACCGATTCATAAAACTCATAGAGGTTGAGCAGGACCTCCAGTTCAGTCCTACGTGTGTTGCTGCGCTGCTGGACAGAGGTGATGTGCTGTCTGAACTCCAGAAGAGCTGAACTGGGAACAGCTTTAGAGTCCTTCATTAAAGCTTCCACTTTCTTCTGCCGTTCCTATAAAGAACACAAGAACAAGTTAGTCTAGCTGATTTATGACTAATCATAGTTTAGAACTTTGCAGTGGCTGCCAACACTGGCCAGTCAAATGTTGGGGGTGATTCTAGGTGGAACACGCACAACGACACAGCTACATCAGTGATGGGTTTAATCAAATAATCCGCCATTAATGTCAGCAAGTGTTGTCTTACTTTCTACAGCCTGATCTAGACATAACCCTGCCTGATTCACATGACACTTATATTCATCTCAACAAACGTGACACATCAACTGCAGAATATTAATGTGCATTGCAGTGAAACACATGGACACTTACTGTGGACTCCTGGATGAACTGAGCCAGATTCTGTCTCATGTTCTGAATGGAGCTCAAATTGAGACTGTAGGAGTCCAGGGGAGCCAAGAGTGTCTCACTCTCCACACAAAACCACCTCTTAACCTGAGAAGACATCACAAACATCTCAAACATCACAAACATCACAAACATCTCAAACATCACAAACATCTCGGGAAACATGATCAGACCACAATCTGTCTAGTAACTGGTGGGTGGACACGTTTAATTAACACAGTGTATTTTAATTAACACAGTGTATAGCCCGGTTGGTGGAATGAACTCCATATCTCCATCAGAATGGCTGAGTCATTAGCCATTTTTAAGAAACAACTAAAAACTCATCTTTTTCGTCTTTTCTTCCGCAACTAATTTACTAACTCACCCCCACTTCTACTTGGGGCCAAAAAAAAAAAAAAACTTTCTTATACTGTGTTAAAAACCTGAGCCCTGTGTATAGCACTTATTCACTGTTGTCGCTTATTGTAATCGAAGTTGCTTCCTGTCCTCATTTGTAAGTCGCTTTGGATAAAAGCGTCAGCTAAATGACTAAATGTAAATGTAAATGTATTTTAATTAACACACTTTTATGTTCCTAAAAGGTTTGTCACAGAAATACCACAGAAGAGCCATTTTTGGTTCCCCAATAAACCTTTTAGTCAAAAGTTCTTAACAGAACCGTTTCTTTTTTTACTCTAAAGAGTAAAAGAGAACCTTTTGTCCAGCAGAAACCAGACAGCCAAACAAAGAACCTTTCAGGAACCTTTACTTTTAGGAGTGTATTGAGAAAACAAATCATTCAAAAACCATTGAAAGAAAGTGTGAGATTTCTGCTGGGCTCGTGGAAGAGCTCTCTCACCTCCTCATGTTGCTCCTGGAATGAGTGCAGCTCCAGAAGGTTCTCCAGCTGCTGGAGGGATTTATTAGACAGAATGACGAGTTTATGGACATCTTCATCCAGCTGGTTATACAGAGCAGTGGCCATCTCCACAGCATCCCTGTACACACCACAACACTGAACTGTGAAGCAGTCAGGTGTTCTCCCCCAAAACATTCATTATTAACATTTAACAGCTCTTCTCTTCTCTTCTGATCAAACAATCAACAGTCTTGGACATTCTACTCTAACCTCTTGGCATGGATGTACAAAGATTTTGTTTATTAACTTTTGTATATATTTAAAATAAATATCGCAAAATAGCAATAGTATTAATTGTTATCTTAGCATTTAATTTCCAGCTTAAAAAGCACAAAGGTCATATTTACTGGGATTCACTGTAAGCCAAGATATCTACTTATATTCCTAATGAAAAAAGAAAAGGTTGATCCCTGCAGACACGCAGTAGACATGCAGCAGAGGCACAGCAAAAGCACAGCAGATACACAGCTGACATGCAGCGGACGCGCAGCCGACATGCAGCAGACGCGCAGTAGGCACGCAGCAGTACCTGTAGTTCTCATTTTCACACATATCTTCTTTCCTGATGCGAGCCAGAAATGTTCCTCCCTCCAGACGAAGCCGGTTCAGTTCTGTGTCATCCAGGATGCTCTTCATTAGGTTCCTCTGCTGGCTGATGACCTCTGACACCTCCTACAACAGACCATACACTGCTGAACTTAACTCGTGCTGTAATCTCGTCAATAACCAAAGATCAGAAACATTCCACTGAACAACATATCACACAAGACACACGGTCAGAATTACCGCAGATGTTTGCAGACTGCTGGTGTTGTTCAGCGCTTCAATAGAGTTTCGAAGGGAGGAGATCGCCACACTGCAGCTGGCAGCAAACGGCTCAATTTTCTGCAGATTAAAAGAAACAATCAAACAGCACATGAGTTTCAGTTTAAATTGCAGTATTTTACTCCACAGGTTCAGTTGTAGAGGAACATTTCTGAGCGTGCTGTACCTGTCTGAAGTGAATGTAGTGCTGGTGATCATATGAGAAGGTGCCCTCGAAATCTCTGGTGAGTTGAGAAGAATCAATGTGCTTCTGAAGAGCTTTCAAAGACATCAAGACTTCATACTGTAGAAGAACAGCCACAGTTAGTAGAAGATAATCCAGCAGAGTTACACAGACACCATGGCTGCAGGACAGATTCTAACTGGTTGCTACAGTGTTTTGATGGGTTGCTATAGTGATACTGTGCTGTTCTGGTTTATTGGCAGATGTGGTCTGAAGAGTGTCAGGCTGATTCTTGGAGATTCTGAGTGATTGCCTTGAGAATTTCTAGCTGGGTTTTGCTATGGTGATCTGGCTGGTTGCTAGGGTGCAGACAGACAGACAGACTGTTACTCACTGGTACTGTAAAGTCTCTCTCGACTTTCACTGCTGCATCTTTGTCCACAAGGAATAAAACTGAGTAAAGTGCATATGGTAGCGATGACTGGAGAGATAAACAGACAGCATAAATCAAATGAACTCAACATGTCAAAAACACACACACACTGAACCTCACACCCCTCTATATCTGCACTGTAGAATCTGAGGCAAGCTCATACAGGCCTTTTTGAGCCCTGAGGCCAGACTTTTCTTTAAATACCTCACAGCACAACCACTGTCTCCATGGAGACACTATCTACAGACACACGTCTGATCAGGAACAATGTCATATTCACCTGTTTAAAACAGGGCGCAACAATTAGCATGCTGAACACAGCCTGAACTGAACACAGTCTTAATGAGCAAATATGTAGCACAGAGAATGATGGGTGACAACATTTCTTGCATGTTTTCTGAACACTTCAGTATCATGAACTGAAAATGTTTGTTTGAAATCTGCATGTGCTGTTTCGTAATTCAATCTATACTGAGCTTATGTGACAGGAAATAAGATACATATAAACTGTATTTCAAATCAATAAAAAACTGTAACAGTTCAACTAGTGACAGACCAATATATCCTTTACCAATACAAGCCGATCACTGGTTGATATCTGACATGTGTTTGCATAAGTACACAATGAAAGGTCTTTGTACTGGCCAGTGTGTTACTTGGAGACAGTTGTGCAGTGCAGTGAATGGCTTGCAGTGTGTTCAATACTCACTTCTGCTAATGTGTGTGTGTGTGTGTGTGTGCAGTGCATTCACGTGCTGCCCACTGCTTTTGGTGTGTGTGTTCATGGCTTGTGAGTAGTGTGTGTTCACTACTCACTTCTGCTAGTGTGTGCACTAACTGGATGGGTTAAATGCAGAGAACAAGTTCTGAGTATGGGTCACCATACTTGAGCTGCTCGTCACTTCTTCTCACCTGAAAGCGAGACAGGCCTGAGAACAGCGTGGAAGCTGCAGACTGCTTTCGACTGTCCACAAGAACCATCAAACCCAGATCTCGTTTCTCCTGCCTGAGAAAACATCATTCACCATCAAATAAAGGACCCTTACACACTGATTCGCTTTAATGTGGTGTGAGTGTGTAAGTTTCCTCACTGAGGTGAAACAATGACACACACAGCAGCACAGGAAGTCAGACTGCAGGAGTGTGAATGCGTTTCTCACCGCAGTCTGCTGAAGTAGAAGCAGAGCAGGCTGGTGATCTCGCTGGGGGTGCAACACACATCAGTCCACACCTCAGAGCTGCTGCACACCTGCAGCACGGCTCTCCCTGTGCGGTCCTCATTACCTGCAGCGGGGGGGCGTGTGAGAAACCCAATTCATCAAATATTCATCACTTCTAAAGTTCTATTTCACACACAAAATGAAAATGAGGAGCACACGTACTGATAAAATGTATAACTTAAATGTACTGTAAGTTGCTTTGGATAAAAGCGTCTGCCAAATGCGTAAATGTAAATTCTGATCTTTAAATATATAAAACATGAAGTAAAGTTCACCCAAAAATATTTTTTCCCATTTGCTCACCCTCATGTCATTTAAAACCTGAACACAAAGATATTCTGAGAAGTTTCAGTGGTTTTGTGTTCCTCAGAAAAATAAAGTCACACAGGTTTGAATGACACGAGAATGTTCATTTTTGGGTGAACTACCTCTTTAAGACTTTTTGTACACCCAAGTGGGACTAAATTAGTTGCTGGTGGTTTCAGTTGCTGCTGGTTCTGCTGAAAGAAGGAGGTCGTGTCACATACCAGGAAGCTGTATAGCACCAGAGGTCAACAGCTTCATGTTGACTTGTGTCATCAGGGAGGGCAGGGACAGGCTGCAGACAGAAGGGGGCGCTGTGGAGGGGACAGTAGGGGCAGGGGCTTTACTGGAGGGTTTGGAATGCAGAAGTTCATCCCCACTATTACTGTTTCTTCTGGGGCTCGACCGAAGACCATCCTCTGAGAGACCTAACAGACCACATGACATCATCTGATTACACACTAGAGCTGGGTAAAAAATCAATCTGTGGAAAACATGTTTGTAAATAAGCATGTGGAAAACACTATTTTTAATTATGTTTACTTCTTGAATTAAACATTTTGATTGTACTTGGCTATGATATGGTTTATAAGACAGTCAGTACAGTAAACTGCTACATCAAACAGCAGTTCACTCATCGGAGATGACACATATACTGTAGGGTTCAGACTGCTAGTGAATGAACAGGATTTGGTGGTGATGAAATCATGCAGTGAGTTTTCACTGAGACTCTGTACAGTTCAGGTAACTGCAGCAGCACAGGCTGCTTTTGAAGCCCTCAGGCTCTGCGGCTGCCAGCTGACATTCCCAGCTGAAGCAGATGTTTGTGAGCTTTCTCCTGAAACCCAAACAACATCACACTGCCCCCACTGATGGAGAGAGTTACACAACAACACACAGAAACGTCGATATATGCGTCATATTCACATATACATGCACTTTATACGTTAAGAACTTTGTATCAGCAGATCTTTCTTACACAGAGACCCTATAAAACAAACCCGTGTGTGTTCTATACACTACTATGTATACACCTAATGTTCTGTACACTACTATGTATACACCTAATGTTCTATACACTACTATGTATACACCTAATGTTCTGTACACTACTATGTATACACCTAATGTTCTGTACACTACTATGTATACACCTAATGTTCTGTACACT
>JAZGTJ010012935.1:0-15447 GCA_036877575.1 Botia almorhae
GCGTCTGCCAAATGCCAAAATGTAAATGTAATGATCACGGGTTATAAATTACATAATCCAAACAAGTTCTACAGTATGTCTTCCTTATATGCTGATAGTGTAAATGTTTGATTACATGCTTTTGAATAATTTACATCTTTTTTGCCATTACTTTTAAAATTTCCCTAGTGAAGGGTGGAGAGTCTAAAATAGCCACACCTACCAATGATGTAAAAATAAAATGATGTAAAATGTAGGGAACATTTTAAAAAACTTTTAACATATTAATTACAAAGAGAAGGTTTAAAACTCTGAAATAATTCTGTACTGTTAAAAATTATGTCAAATTAATTTAAAACACAACAAAAGGTTTACAACCGTATCAAGAAGACTTTATCTAGCATTATTGTGAAATACCGCCCTCTGCGGGTTTTTTCTTTTTTGGTTTTAAATAAATTTGTACACGTAAAGTAAAATTGTAAATGTTGAGTGTATAATAGTTTAAATATATTGATTCCAATAATTCGCACTTAACATACTTTGTGACATAAAATGTAAATCCGTCGAAATATCTATAAAATATCCAGTGCATAACGTTTTAAGTAATCACAAACATTTTGTGATTGTTCCAGAAAATTAACAAATGGCAAGTGTGTGTTTAATATGACACTTTAATATACGTTAAAATACAAAGTGAGTATTTACAATAGAACTGTTATATAGACACAGCATATCCAACCTAACCCGGCTCCGTACTATAGGACTAGAGATATACTACAAATCCCAGCATCCCTTAATACCGTGCGTAAAGAAAATTTGACCAATGAATGCTTAGATATTATGAAATCACGTGTTTATGAGCCTGATGATTGGTCGTTCATGAAGCCATTTTTGAAACGTGGATTTTCTTCGACGGTCGGTGATTTCGTCTTCGTCGCTGCGGGTTGTTTACGGCAACAATTTAATAAATGATGCCAGTGCACCCGCGTGAGAGAAAAGAGAATAATCACGAGGAAATGGACGTGGATTATCTAGATCAGGAGGCCAGTAGCTCAGAAGAAGAGGATTCTGTGAGTTCGTCTGCATCTGAGGATGGAGATACTTCAGGTTGAGTTAGTACACATGACACATCGCATCATGTGAAATCAGCATTATTGTGAGTATATGTGTGTTGATGATGACGATCTTGCAGACATGGACGATGAAGACTGTGAGAGAAGGCGAACTGAGTGCCTGTATGAGATGACAAATCTTGAAAAGCAGTTCACTGACCTCAAGGATCAGTAAGTTCCCTGCCCAAGGTAGTACATTATTTAACCCGTGGTTTTCCACTAATTTGCAGTTTTGATAGGTTTGCATTAGGTGAAAATGCAAAATAGGTTATCGCTTTATAAAAAGTTGAAACATAAACATCCCATATTTTGTTGCAGTCCAGTAGTTTGTGCGTCCAATCGTACGACTTTGGTGGAAATTCATCTATCGCCTGTTAACATTGGTAATATTTGTTTATAATATAATATTTGGTAAATTGTTTTTTTTTATTTATTAAGCTAGTATATCGCACTTTTTCCGTTTATACACATACACAATTGTCAGTGTCCTTTTCAACAATGTAATTGTAATCCCAATTATGTGTATTTTATGCTTATATCTTACAGTTTATGGTAAAAAAATAATTTCATGTTTGATTTTTAATGACTTGTTATTATGAGTATTTTGATCAAGTTTGGCCACAAGTGGTCGCCACTTTGTCTTATGTAAAATCTATCTTGAATTAAAACTGAGAACCACTCATTTAAACCAAAAAAAGGAATCCAACTTGTTTGTTAGGTTGTATAAAGAACGTCTCACTCAGGCGGATCTTAAATTACAAGAAGTGATTGCTGGAAGTGCTCCAGAATACCTTGAGCCCCTGGCCACCCTGCAGGAGAACATGCAGATCCGAACCAAAGTTGCAGGTCAGTACCAGGCAAACAAATTGTAAGCTTGTTGTTAACAAAGGTAACAGTGAAGTTGACAGTGTTTGTGTTTACAGGCATCTATCGTGAGCTCTGTTTAGAGTCCGTCAGAAACAAATATGACTGTGAGATGCAAGCAGCAAGCCAACATTGGGAGGTAGTGCGTAGACTTAATTAAGCTTTTAGAGTAATACATCATATTATTGATATTTGTTTTCACAGAGTGAGAAGCTGCTGCTCTTTGACACGGTTCAGAGTGAACTGGAAGAGAAGATCAGACGATTGGAGGAGGACAGACACAGTATAGATATTACTTCAGGTAGATTTGGGATTAAAGTTTATGCTGTATAATCTATCCTCACAGTGCATGTGATGACACCTATTACTAATGAATGTGTGTTCCCGTCCTAGAACTGTGGAATGATGGCCTGCAGTCTAGGAAGAATAAAAAGAAAGATCCCCTCAGTCCTGGAAAGAAGAAAAAACCTGTTGTTGTGTCAGATATCCTTTGTAATCTTTTACAAGACTTTTATATTTCCATTCAGGACAGCTGTCCCATTACACAATATATTGACTTAATGTAAATTATATATCAAAGTACAAATGACCTATATGCACAATATAGGCATCATTTTCATTAATACATAAAAGATCGAACAGTAAAGAAAACTGACTAAGGCAGTCACACCACAAACTAAGAATTCAGTGTTGCTTTATACTAAATGTTAGCAATAATAAAAAATACACCAGTGCTACCATTTTATACAATCTCTGTGGTACCACTGCTTCAAATATTTTGTAAGGGACTTTATTGTCAGGAAGTGAGGATGTAATTCTTTTATTTTGACTAAGTTGTGTTAGTGTGGTCATGAGTCTGCTGCCCTGCAATACAAAAAGACAGTTTCCTGAGCTGTCCTACGACCATACATTGTTTACATGTTGCAAGACCTGGATATTCTTGAAGACTGGACTGCCATAAGAAAGGTTTTTATTTATTTTTAAATTACTTTAAAGCAATTTATCAATATATGTTGTAAATTGTGCTATTGGGCATTTTCTCACAGTAACACACTCCTTTTATGTAGGCTATGGCTTCTATGGGTCCCCATAGAGTAAAAGTTGACGGTAAGCAGGATTTTAAACGATTTAATGTATTTTAATGTAAAGTATCACATCCAGTTCACTATCTCCGTAAGACACATACAGCAAAAGACTATATGTATGTATGTACTGTATGTATGTACTGTATGTGTATGTATGTATGTATGTATGTATTCTATAAAGTTTTAAGTTCTATTGTGTAAATGAACAAATTTGCTTCATGTGTCAGTTCCTTTGAAATCAGAGAGACATCATCATGTGGCCCGATCAGAGGATGGACGTCTGTTCTATGACAACAAATGGTACAGTCGAGGTCAGGCCATTTGTATCAACAGAAAGGACGAATACCCAACCAGGTATGTTTTTATACATATGTGTGTACATGGGGGGTTACAGAAGTGTCTCTTGTCTAATGTTTTACCTGGACTTTTTTGCAGTGCCATTATAACCACTGTTAATCACGATGAGGTTTGGTTCAAACGTCTGGATGGCAGCAAATCAAAGCTTTACATCTCTCAACTCCAGAAAGGCAAATACACTATAAAACACTCTTGAACTTCCTCCCCTATACATATCTCTTCTGTTTCGATGTGTATCCTCTGTTTGACATCACAACTTCTCGTTTACGTTGGTCATCTTTGCACTCTCAAAGTCAGCTGCTAAATATACTTGTGTGTGCCTTGATTATAAGGACGATCCTTATTCAAAAAACAGCAGGCCAACTGATATTAAACGCATCACTGTTTCCATGACTATCAGGATACAAACAGTGTCAGTCAGAGTCAGCGTTTCATTTGATTTATGGTGCATGCTTTTCTCTTTTGAAACTAGTTAGTGCCATATATCCTGATTTGTGTCTGTGACATGTATACTGTTTAAAACAACAGGATCGTTTGCAAAGCTCTTATGGGCTAATATGTTATTTTTCTACTTGTCCTCAGAACGATAGAGGTAAACTATGAACAATTAGAATTTACTCGTAAGGATTGTATGTAATTATATCTGTATAGCAGTATGTGGCAGAACAACATAGTTCAGTTTTAATATATACCTTCTTTGTGTAAAGTATTATTTTCTGCCAAGCCAACACCAGACATGTAGCATTTTTATTTCAGAACTGTTGCTCAGATGCATGTGAGGTTATAAAAAAGATTTTTATGTTTGTATCTGTTAAATAGTGGCCAGACTTCAGCTAGTTATTACAGTGAATGTTATTTCAAGTATTTTTAAAGTTTTGTAAGTATACATCCATTTCACTGCTTTTTATCACTATGGTTGTTTGTAACTGTGTACTTAGTATTGAAATTGAGTGAATGCAGAGTGGAAAAGATTTCAGAATTTACATACGTCATGCTATTTTTTTGAATTAATGTAAAATGTTTTAGAGGTGAAATGTGTAAATGTTGTTCTGATAGAATTGCGAAACAGAATTGCAAAATAATGATTGTTTTTAAACTGCTTTTTCCCCCAACACCATCCATCTACTGGTTGGACAAAGAGATTCTGCCCCAAACTTAAACATTGGTTGAGCCAGGGTTGATGTTTTTGATTGGTCAGGATGATAAAAAAAATGGGCAAAGTTTACACATTTTTACACTTTTTCATCAGTCTACAAGTGGCTTACTTAGTCTGAATATCTTGAGTAGCAGAAAGTATTTCATCATAAAATACATCTATCACCTTTGATGCAATATTTAAAACTATACAAATAATTTTTAAACAACCAGTAAACCATGTCTTCCAGAATTTACAATGGCCAAAGGTAACCACGCATTGTCAATAAAATTAACTGCCTTAATATGAATGCCCTGTTAACTATGTAAAGCATATATATATCTATCTATGTGGCGTTTTAAAGTAATATATGTGACCTGTTACACATCCTTTAAGTATCAGATAAATCTTTCTGCAGGGTTTAGCATTAACTAATCTGGACTCGGAAATGACAGAATTTAAGTTGCCTAACTGTGTGAGAAACAGTTGACAATGAAAATGTTTCATATAAAGCTGATTTTGCATGGTAATGTGTTTCTGTGTTAATCCTATACTGCGTTTCAGTTGATTCCACTAGGTGGTGCACTCCAAACACTACTGACCCTGCTAAAGCCCAGTCTATGGTCTCTACGCCAGCGGCATAGGCAGAATTTTATTTAACTGCAGTAAAATATGCGCACAGTACAAAAAACTACCACGTCACTGTTTAAATATGTATTGTATTGACATTAGTCTTTATAATTATTTTTATTTATTTTTGATTGGTTGACAGTTCCAAATGCATGCAATATTTTTCAGTAAACGCATGAAGTAGCTCCAGGTCTGGGGACCTTATTACAGTTCCTTCGACAAGCTAACTGATATAACAAAATATAGTAATAAATAAATTGAATGGAATGAATAAGCAAACACTTTACTTTATGCTGATAATAAAAAACAAAACAGTATTGATATGCTTACTTGCTCACAGGGTTTTCGTTATTACTGCAGATAATACAACAAATAAGAAAATGTTGATATTCTTATTACTGCAAACATACGTGCATGATTTATCTCTATTTACTTTATAGGTAATAGGTTTCACATGTTTATGTTAATAGTAATAATATATAACTTATATAAATATAATTTAATATATATAATTTAATTTATAAACATAGTCCATGGTAAATGTGCAAATTTATTATTTAAATATAGTTAATCCCCCATCTGCTACTGGCACGGCCCGTCTGTCAGATTTTAAAACCCAGTGTGACCCTTAAGTGACCCTTAAAAAGTTTGCCCACCCCTGTTCAAGATGCACTTTATTGCTTTTGACCGAACATAATGTTCAGTTGTCCCTCTGTGTGGCCCATCTTAGTGCTGCATTACAGCTGTTGTATTTTAGTGTGATATTCCAAAAGGTGTCATGGTCTCTCATCTGTGAAAATTATTCAGTTGTTTTGTACTTCGTTGCGGTTAGTATGTTTTTATTTGTATAATATTGGAGTTATGGTTGATATTTTCTTTTTATTATTGTTCTTTAAGGCTTTTCATAGCCAGAATATTTTCTCCAGTCAGCAGCTGACTGATGGTGGTACTCCAATGAATTGTTTATAAGTCAAAAGAACCTGACACTCCTTCACAGGGGCCTGAGCTAATGAGCTAGAGCTAAAGACAAAGAGCACTGTAATAACATGGATGAAACCTGCCGTTGTGTTTAAAACCAAGTATTTGTCCTCTTGATTTGGTGCCTTCATCTCATGCAACATATTACTAATAGATAAAAAAAACTAGTAGTTAAGTGTCTAGATATTCATTGCTCAAAAGTTGCTCATTCATAGCTTAGGAGACCTAAAGACATTTTCAGTTATGCTTCAGTACTCTCTAAATATTTTAATTTTGACACAAATAAAGGCCAGTTTTTTATACAAAATATGGAACTGTGAAATAATACAGAGAGCAAAGCGATTTGGTCTTGAATGAATGAAATTTGAATGAGAAAACTCAGTTCAAATAACAAAGTTTCTGGGGAAATCTGAATTACAGTTAAAAATTCTCATCTAAACCTGTAAATGAGCTATATTACAAATTTATTTTACATGGAGCAGGTCAGCAGACATGTTGAGATCACATGACCAGCCAAATGCTACTCACTTCATCTCTGTAACATCTTGTTATTGGAGGCTTTCACTCACAGAATAAATTAATCATGACTGTCTGTGAATAGAGCATAGAACAGCATCGGTAACTAAAAACATTTGCTTTTGTCTACTACATCCTACATCTGCAATACTACATCCACACTGCTGGGTGTTAGTATAAGTCCAAGGCAACTGTCATATCAGTTTGTGCTTTTCAGATCATTAAAAAACGGTTCAAAGCAATGTGACTAAAATAACACATTGCAGTAATCGGGCATTTGTGATTACATTACTGATTACAAATGACAGGAATCAGGCATTTGTGGTTTATGTCCTAAGTCAAACGTCCCACACAGATGAGGCAGGTGCTTTCTCTGCGAGCTGACTGAGGTATGTAAAGTAACACCTGCCCCGGCACTTGATATCCACCACTCGAACAGGCCAGTGTGTGAAGGCAGTGTTGCTGTTATGCTATGTAGAGAAATTGATATGGAAATGATATTGAAATCATCAACGGACACAGCCAACAGTTTGTGGAACTCCTCAAATGCTTGCTTTGAACTCTTTTGCTATGGGACTGTATGGATTTGCTATGGGACTGTGGGATTATAATACATGAAAACTGAAAATGCATGAAAACATGAAAAAAGTGGTTTGACTATGACAGTTTGGTAGGATTCAAGTTACGGTTTACTGATTTTTCTTGCTGTCTTAGAAAATGTCATTGGTTAGTTTCTCATTTTGGGGTGTTATTGTGTTTGATATCCAATGAATATTTTAATATTTTATAAAATTTTTGTTCACTCATTAAAATTTGCCTTGCTAACTCAGTCAGTACTCATATCCTTAGCAAGACTATTCGTGCCTGTTCCAGTCTGAGCCAAACACGTCACAGCTTAATGGAGAAATAATGAAGAAGGAAATGAAAGGGAAACATAAATTGAATTTTGGGATTGGCCATGCGACAGTTAATCAAAAAATGAAAATTCTGTATTTATTGATTGGGCACCAATTGTCCAAGCTGCTCTTTTACATGCAATGAAAGAGTATAGTGACTCTATATGTATATTGACTTGTCTGTTCCAAAAGAGTTGTTCAGCAAGGCAGCGAGGGATACTAAAATAGAGAGTTAATTAAACATTTAAGAGAGTTTAACATTTAATCTGTAGTTCAGCTCTGGGTCAAACAGTTGAGCCAAGCCATGGCCAGTACAACAATACAAAACATGTTGAAACCTAATCTTGCAGTCATGCAGACAGAGGGAACACACAGTACACTCTATGGTGTTTGGACAGAAACCCAGTCAGATAATACACAGACTGATGACAAACCTTTTGAAACCGATATCAAACCGCAATAAGTTCCAGGGAAGAATAGGATTTGGTATCTAATGATGTTAAGATCAGAATACAACTTTCTCAAATAAGTTATACATATTGGAAGTTTGTGTCTGGACCTTTAAAATGAAAAAAATAAATCTAGAAATGTCTTATGCTGTGTTTCATCAAGAAACATAAAGAAGACTTTGAGCTATGACTGTCTGAGCTGCTCTTTTTATGCAAATTCAAACAAAGAAAATAAAAAAACAATTACTTTAGCTATTTTGGTACTTTGTTAAAGTAAGTTAATGTTACATAAACGTAGCATATGTAAGTTGTATTAACTTTGACAAAGTGCTCACTGCACACATGAGCATTATCCGACTCGGCTCCTCCTGACCGCAGACACAAGTTTACAGGCCACTTTTTCTGTGTTTTTCTGTCAATTTCTTGTGTTCCACCCCCCAATGAACAACACCTTTTAGTACACGATAAAAGCTCTTTATGGTTTCTCGTTTTGATTGATTTGATTGAACATTACAAACATAGGCATTTTGAGTTTGTAATAGTGTTTCCTGTGTAGAAAATCACTTCCTGCCCTCCATTACATGACGTCATGTCCAAACAAGTCTGTACGTCGTCTGGGGCCATACGATAGCTTTGTGTAACAAACTGCAGTTTGTGAAATTCAAAATTCTTATCCACAGAAGAAATCAATAGCTTTAGGGGAACAACTTAAACTAGTCATGATTTAAAGATACATGCATTTTAAAAATGACCTGCAAACAAAGCATCTCGTAATATATATCATGTATTTGTACTTGTACTATACTTTTATTCTGCTTTATAACTGTTTATCTCTGGAACTAAAACTGGGTCTGTAGCTGTTGATCATTGTTTATATACAGTATTAGCTGTTCCAGCGCCCACCTCATCCCATACAGCCCATTGTAGCCTCTGGCAGCGTCCACATATCTCAGCATGTGCTTCAGACTCTTACATAATCTGGACAGAAAAGAAGAGAGAAATAAGAAACACCATCCCTGGCTCTCTAACTTCTTCACGTGCTTGACTGAATGTTGCCTGGCCTCCAGGGTAAGAAGCCCATAGACTACTGTTGTTAAGCACACACTTAAAGACAGGCTAGATCTGAGCTTTGTGTTTACTCCACACAGCAGCTGAATAGAGGAAAATATGTATGTGCCTCTTTGAATAGGAAATGCTTACAAAGAGTGAAACTGGTGTGAATGGAGCAATGGATTCCATTTTTAGAATATGTTAGCCTTACAGGAAAACATATAAGGATGTTTTATGGCATATAGCTGAATTGTATGAAGAAAGGTTTACATGCTCCACAGGAAGTGAATGCATGTCTTTTATAGTCAGTTTGCGTCGGTCACTGGTGTAAATAGCTATATGGGTAAGGGAAAAATGTCAACACCAGTCTGTCCAGATATTGAGTTTAGCTTCATACTATAATTGAATTTATTTTTAAATTTTCTGAGATGTAATACATCCGATGTATTATATTGATATTATAACTGTAAAAGTTGTATTTACTAGCGTGCTTTACTGTATCTCAGTGGTTAGAGCATGGCGTTAATGATGCCAAGGTCATGGGTTCGGTCCCTGGGATTGCAATGTATAGATCAGAAACAATGTATAGTATAATGCAATGTAAGTCGCTTTGGATAAAGGCGTCTGCCAAATGTAAATGTAATTAATGTATTTTAAACTAACACTAACTATCAATGAATGTTGATTGCTAGTTCATGATATCTAATGCATTAACTAATGTTAACATATAAAACCCTTTTGTGTTATCATAAACATTTCTTTAGACTTCCATCTTATTTTCATTGCTGTAAATGTTGCAATTTTTGTACAATTACAAATTCAGAGTAAATATTATTTTTGGGATAGTCAACAGAGTGTCACAGATGGTGCCAATGGAGCTTAACTACTACTCAGCTCAGAACATTCTTTAAACAGTCCTAATTCTGCATTAATGAAGAGATTGCATCATCTATCACCCTACAACTCTTATCGGCCCAGATCCAGTGACTCATTAGTTGATTAGACCATTCAGTTATTACCCCAAATACCAGGCTAGCACGGAACAGTGACAACTTATCTATTTGTAGCTCGTAAATTCTGGAAGAAGAATGGCTAAATGAAATCTGACTAGCACACTATAGCAGAAATTTTAGACTGGGGTGTATATTTCAGTCTGCTAGCTCGGGTTTTTCCTTGGTTACTTACTTGTCACACTGTTACATTAGGTTCCTGTGCCTCATTTTATTTATAAGCCTGTGAGAGTGTTTCTTTTAAGAACATAGGCGTTTCAAAGTGACTGAAATGAGTTACTGTGCTCAAAACAGAAGTCTAAAACAATAAGTTTTTTCTGAAGGTCACATGCTTGTTTTTACTGTAAGTTATCAGGTATTTGTGTTTAAAATAATTTAAACAGAAAGCTATTGATCTTCAAAGTAATGGAAAGTAAATAATTTAGTCTATGAAGTTTACATTTATTCAAGTCATTATAAAATGGTTAAAATTTTAACCAAAAACTTTGGTTAACGTTTGATTAAAGTGTTAGTCAAACAGAACATGACTTAGAATAATCAAATCCTACTGGATATAATCTTAACTGATTTGAACTGATAAACTGATCAGAAAACCTATGTTAACATGTTACATAACCTGTGAGCTCAATGGCAGGGTTAAGGGTGACTACAATACCCATTGCGCTTACACATACTTAAACAACTCTTATAAATGCCTTCTCACTTTAGATCAACCATGTTTTACTCAACATGAGGAATAGGCTAATAGAAAAGCACATTAGCGATATTATTTTAACATGTATTACTTGTAATCATACCCCTAATGTAGCTAATAATATTGTGTAGGCACAGTCTCAAGTTCTGTTAATAAATTGCAAATAATGAAAATCCTTTACAAGGAAACAAATTCAACACAAGAAATGCAGTTATTATTATTTGCTTGTCTGTGTACCACTTATAACTTGCCGTGTGGAGCAATTGCAACTGATTGCAATTTAAAGATAAAGGCATTCAACAAAATAATCCTCACACTTAGTTTCAGTTTTACATGGAAATTAAGTCATCAAGTCATTACATTTGCCTATCCACACAGTATTATTTGCCTTTCAAAGCTTGTGTGCTCTCATGGTTTCCACACTGGAATATAATAAAAAAACAGTATGTCCATTGCAGGGTCATCACTGTCAATAGTAATGTACTGTTTCATTGTTTCTATAGCTGCTTAATCATGATGTCAATTTGTAAGCAAACCTGGAAAGCTATTCGCCATGGGTTTCTAAGCATTTATAATGGGTTATAAGAATTGATTAAAATATATTCATTTCTTATTTTGTTCCTTAACATACAGTCATATCTTAAGCGAACTCCTAACTTAGATTTCACTTTCAGATGTAATTTTTATAGGGTAACTATACATTAAAATATTTCTTACAAGGGTAAAAAAATTCAGTACATTTAAGTATATGGTTAGGGATAGGATTAAAGTTTTGTTCAATTGCATGTAATGCAATTAACATAATTAACATACAATGCATGTATGCATAATTTACTGTTATTACTATAGTAAGTATAAGTACAAGACAAGTAAGTACAAGACACTGTAAAATAAAGAATTACTGTAACTTTTTAAATTAGTGTGCTTTAGAAATATAACTTATAACAATATATAACAAAACGTATAAATATGTGTTATATTTATAGCTATATTGTATATATTGTTATTGGATAGCTTGCTAACAAGCTGCTGTACTACAAACATATGACTGATTTACCAACCACATAAACTCACATCCTACATAAGGTACAGGCACATAATGGTTTCAAGATTTATTAAAAAAATGAAATGAAAAATGCATTGAGTCCAATGCAATCCATTGAAAAACTCAAAAGAGTGATTCATTAGCAAAGCGACTATCGCTGGTTCTGTTTGTTAACGGGTGACAGTATTACAAGACAAAACATAATTGCTTCTCAGGTAAGTCGCTCATGGTCTGTACAGTGTTTACAGCCGTATAGCTGCAGGCGCCAATGACAGTGAGTTACAAGGAGAAATCTTTCCTGTCTATCGCACTGCACCAAGGCTTCTCTCCATCAAAGAGCAGCGTCAGCGCCATATGCCTTTAAAGATCTGCAGACACCATCAATACTAAAGAAAATGGAGCAAGCGATTTCAAAGGCCAGACTATAAAACAGCTCTTGGAAAGACTCACATAGTCTGCTTAGTGTGATTATACTGCAGGACATGAGCATAAATTGACATGTTTAATTTTGTTACCCACATTTTTAACAGAACAGAAGCATCAGTTATCATCTGGCTCTTGTCACTTTCATAAAGATTGCTTCCTTAATGTAATCTTTTCTCTGCTGCTCCATTTAATTCACTATGTCACGTGTGTATTGGTGCTAAATCATGTTAGCATTTTATTACCACTGCAAAGCATCTGCCATACTGGTCTCCCTTCAAAGAACTCATTCTGCAGTCATTTCCAGAGGCCGCATCACCGTCCCAGCATTCCCTGCTTCAGGTGGCATAAATCCAAGATTATAGTGCGCAACTGGGGGGGGGGAAGTACATCAGAGTGAGGAAATCCCTGGCAGGAGGATCCCGGCTCAGCATTTTCTCTCCAGCCTGCCACACAGTTTTATTACCTCCAACCGTGCTGACGTTGCTGCCATCCATCATTCTCCCCTCTACAGCAGTCAATGAAAGAAATACTCTGACCTGTGAGTTTACCAAAGGGCAAACATGAAGCCTTGATGGGCCTGATGGTGCGGCTGAATGGTTCACAGTTGTGTCAGCAATGTTTCTTTTCTGCTTCATGTACTTGTAACATTTTACACTTTAGATTAGAGAAGTGATGGCCATGTTATAATCAGATCAGAAGACCAGCCCCCAGTTGCGTAAATAATACCACTACTCTTATAGAAGGTTGTTTTGCAGTTTGCTGCATTTATTTATACTACTACTGTCAGTGGTTTTGTATCAGTGCTGCTTATTTTTTATGTGGTGAAGTTTTGAGCTTTTCACCGTTTGAGGTTTGTTTATTATCACCATCATTGAGGTTTGTGAATGTTGGGGTCTATGTGTGATAAGTGAAGTATCTTTGCTTTGCCTTTTTGTCAGTGGCAAAGATTGCAAAGTTAATTATTAAAAGAAGAATATAAATATTGTAAAATGAAGTTTCTAGTGGGTAATTAATAATTCATAAAACAGGATATTTTTGACAAGAATGCATTGGCTGAATGAGGCATTTTCAGTGAATGATGGAATTGGTTGTTAAAAGTTGTTAAAAAAAATTTGAAGTGACTTGTTTGTTTAAACAAAGCAAAATTAACTTTTTATACCTTTATGGGCTTACAGTGAAGAGAGCTGTTATCTTTTTAAAGCTCTTTCTATACTTGTTTAGTTTACTCAAAAACAAAAATTCTGTTATTATTTACTAACCCTCATGCCATTTTAAACACAAATGACTTCCAAATTAACCACAGTTTCTGATATATACTGATATATACATTGTCTACTGACAAACAGATTCTGTTTTAATTTATTTAAAAAAAATCGTCAAGCAGGATCTGAACTTAGGGCAAGAAATATTCCTTTGAGCCATATGAGATTTTATTAAGGTCAGGGCCTTAGCTTCCTTATACTTAAAGCTTAGAGGATTCTTTTAATGGCCAGCCCAGACCCTGAGAGGGCCACATGGCCTGATCTGGATGGGCCGTTTGTGGCATCATGTGGTATGAAAGAACAATAAACAATATTTCTCTGTTTGGCAGACTGTTGCCCACTTCTAGTGACTGTATTTAAAGCCAAAAATGAACCACATCACTCCCCCACTGAAAATGAAAGAAACCTCAGGAGAACACCTGTACTAGAAAAAGAAGGGTGGAGGAGAACCCATTAAGCCCACTGCAGAAACTGCTCAAACTGCTATGCGTATCTGTAGCAGACTGTGGCTGATTTAGAGACAATGTTAAGCTACTAAGGTGCTGCATTGCGAACTGTAAGATGGACCAATAAAAAAGGCCAAGAGTCTGGAAAGATTGAAATAAGCTTAAATCAGCCTTGAGGCCATTAAAGATGAGGGTAAGAAAAAAAACATATTTTACTAGATTGGTCAACTGTGTACATTTCTGTTTAATAAAGCAAGAATTACAAAGATACAGAAGAAACTGAAAGTTTAAACAAAAGCCATATGTGTCCCTATGGGTTTTCTCTTGTGAAAAAACCTGGGAAGAAACCGTCACACCGTTCTCCTGTCTGCAATGTGCTCATCATGTCGAGCTAACAGTCACCTAACACCTCATCTGCACTTCTCCTGAACATATGTCCTGTGTCATCAATGATAGTATGAGATGTTTTTTTAAGTGAAAATGATGTATTTGTCAAAATGGTAACCCACATTTGAAAAGTGTTCTCTACATTTAACTCACTCACACACGCAAAGCAATGGGCAGCCCTGCAGCACCTAGGGAGCAATTGAGGGAAAGGTGCCTTGCGCTAAAGCACATCAGTTGGTTTTCTGCCAACATTGGGAATCAAACCTGTGACCTTTGGGCTACAAGTCTGACTCTAACCATTAGACAGAGTTCCAGAGAATGCATGTTTGTTTTTGTGTCATTTTCTGTTATTTCTGTCAAGATGTTATTTATTATGTTTATTAAGCTGTTTTCCTCATGGGTAACTTTGACTGGTCCCCACAACATACTGTAGATGATTTCGGGTTTTACTGTCCTTATGGGGACGATTGGTCCCTTAATATAGGCCAAACCTGACACACACTCACACAATCTCACATACACATATATACTGAAGTGCTGCAGAGGATTCATGCAGCAAAGCAAACTGGAATATCCCAGTTTATTTTTTTTTTACTGTTTTTCACGCTGTGATAAATGCATTAATTATGCACACAACATCCGTACTGAGGCGTGTGAGGAATGTTTTTCACTGCTTCTGTAATTTAAGGGTCTGTTGCATCTGCTTTAATGCTGTTTTTGAAAAATGTAGGTCAGAGAGCTGCGGCAGTCATCTTGCACACACACACACACACACACACACACACAAACAATCTCACACACACGTTGGGTTTTTATGTTTTATGGGGACATTCCATAGACGTAATGGTTTTTATACTGTATAAACTGTACAGTATATTATATCCCCCTAAACTAACCCTAATCCCTAAACCTACCCACCACAGGAAACTATGCTATTTTAGATTTTTAAAAAAGACAATTCTGTATGGTTTATAAGCTTGTTTCCTCATGGGAACCTAAAAATGTCCCCACAATGTCAACATTTACTGGTATTACTATACCTGTGGGGACAATTGGTCTCCATAATGTATGAATAACCAGGACCACATACACACACTCAGTAGTGTCATGCCCATTTAAAATGAGA
>JAZGTJ010012936.1:0-12783 GCA_036877575.1 Botia almorhae
AAGAGCCATCAGCTTAATTATAAGGGACAATAAATAAAATATAGTTTCAAACGTCACCTAATCAGGAAATCACGAAGTAAGGAGAATTCGCAGTGATTTGGATTTTCAACTGTAGGGACAAAAAAAGAAAAATATGTACCACTATAACATTCTAAACAAAATAATGTAAATGTATTTTCTGTTATGTATACATTAGTAATTTTGTTTAATTATATATGTAGTCTTTCTTTGCTAATTTAATGACTGGAATAATGCATTGAAACAGTGCATATAAACATGTTCCACCCTGTTGTCTAACAAGATGGTACCTAACATGGTGAAAATTTAAAGGCTAAAGAACTAGAGAACTGATGTTTGTGCTAAGGCTGATCTTGAACTTGGATTCCTCAATAAAGGGCCACAGCAGCACACCAAGTGTAGTGAGAGCTAATCTCTTTCCTCGCTCCCTGTGGGAGAGTCCACAAAAATCAGCCCCTTACACTGAGGTGTTGATACACCTGCTGTGCAGCCTAAAGAAAACAGCCCAAGGAACGCGTGGAAAAGCTTTGCCTCAAACTCTACCTATACTGTATCACATGCTCTGTTATATATAGTTGTGATGGTTTAAAATGGATGACGGTGTTTTTTGTGTCAGCTTAACACAAAACTGTTTAAAATTAGTTACAATAAAGAATGTGCCGTACTTTAAAGAGACCAGAAAAGATTAGATTAGAAAAGATTAGCTAGACCTGAATATCTAAGTGACATGTGTAGTACTACTGTCTATAATTCAGCATTAAGATAGCTGCAAGATCCAGCAGTGTGCAGCTCGCTCACCCTCCACCATTCCCCATGGTGTCTTCCTCCCCAAAACTCGTTTGCCATTAAACTGGTAGTCTTTATCACTTCCTACCACAGCAAAGGGCATGGCCTCCTGCAATACACAGAGTTAATGAGACGCACATAATGTGAAAACACACGGGCCGATAGATAAAGAGCCCACGGATGAAAAATGAGATAAAAGAGATAAACAACAACATGCAAGACAGTATGAGACAGAGAAAGAATAAACAGCTGTGCTAGAAGGCTAAATAAAATAAATCGTTTCTTTTAAGTATCAAAATCTCATTGTTACTCAGAAAAAATATAAATCACAAGAGACAATTGTTAAAGTGCAGTTACAGTATAGTAGAGTTGTAAAATGATTGTGGATAGCATAGCTTGAAAGATTTTGATGAGAAATGTTTGAGCTCATATTGAATTTGTTGTGTGAGATGTGAGAAGCAAGAGACTTAAGACAAAAGTCTCCATTTGTTCTCCATACAATCTCAGCTGAGATATCAAGGGGATATGAGAGATGTTCACGAGTCTTTAATTTGAAGTCTTAAAGCTGGAGTTCGAGTCAAGTCTGGAGTCTTTAATCGCGAGTCTCAAGTCATTTCATGCCCAATTTACAAAATATTATATAGACATAATATAGAACTTTTCATAAACCTGAACTTATCTGAAGTCTATTAAAATGTGACTCAAGACAGAGTCACTAACTCGAGTGCCGATATTTGTAATACACACTTTACAATTTTAGTTTTTGTTTGAATTACAGTGATCTTATAATCTGAGCTCACACATAAATGATGACGTACATAAAACATACACGACAATATATAAAATGCAGAACTCGTACCCTAATCTTATCATTATCACTCTTATCCTCCGTGTCTTCATCGAACTCTTTCTGTGGATAACACTCGATCCCACACACTTCCAGTTCCTTCCTCACCTGCAAGGAATTATGGGAAGATAGTGAATCTGTACGAGAAAACTCATTTCAGCATTTTCAGGCATTACTGACTGCACCTGGATGATATATATGATGATCTCTAATACTCATTCTCACCCTCTGTTTAAACTCAGTTTTCTCCTCAGGAGTAAGCGTGTCAGACTTTGCGATGACAGGAATGATGTTGACCACACGACTCAAATGTTGCATGAACTCAATATCCAACTGCCGAAGCCTGAGACAAGAAACAAAGGGCGGACGTGATATGATTAATAGACTGACAGGAGAAGATTTTATTACAGGGTAACAGAGATCTGCAGAGGCCTCGTTTGAATTTAATCAGCATTTGGAATCTGGCCTGTCAGTATTGCTGGCTGAGTGAGGCACATTCATACATGTTACCTTAAATAACAGTAGCTCGTCTTAATTAACACAGCTGATATGGGAAGCATTTTCAACTATTAACAAATATGAAAAAAATGTATTACAGTATTATGAATACACTCCAAAACCACAAAGAAATGCTTCCTATTTGGGTCTTATTTCTGTCTTTTTTTTAGACCAAATGCAGTCAGTTACAGTTTAATAATCTTTGTAGTGTCACATTTTTCAGTCATAATTGAAATATCAACAAGATGTTGCCTAAAACAGTATGTGATTATTTGTGGTTATGTTTACAGTGAGAAACAGAATAGTGAACCTAAACACACTTTTCCACATAGACTTGCATGGAATCTGGTACTGCAGTTTTACGCGAGTTATTTTAAACAGATTATAAGCTTAAGTTCAGTAACAGGAAGTGAAGTCAACTCACGAGTGTCCAGTTGGAGATATGAAGTACAAGCAGCAGTGCACTCTGGTATCTGGGATGCGTTTTTTGCGAGCGATGTTGACTTCTTCCTTCAAAAACTTCTCATATTGTTCATTGATGTATTTGGATATGGGCTCCCAGCTGGGAATACAAGGGAGCAAAACTCAAACTTGCGTAATGTTAACAGCTTATGTGATAAAGTACTTTTGTGGAATGGTGTCGGAGGAATTCGAATGACAAGAAGTGAGTGACACTGTGTCTCACTGCTGATGTCTTTGGCTCTAATGACTGATGATCGATTTCCCAACCAGACTGATCACATCTGGCACCTCAACAGACAATATGAAGGTCGTAATATATCAATGAAACGCATGTGTGAGTGTGCTAGTTAACTAACTGTGCTGGTGAAGTTAACTAACTATGCTGGAGAAATGCTTGGTTGAAACGAATGTATCAGACCAATGGTGGAAATGTGCTTTATGCTTAAACAACTAAAACGAAGCTCATAGCTGACCACATTCATTAAGTGACACAAATGCTAGTCCTTTCTTCTGTTGTGTACCCAGAAGGATGTTACACCACTGGTTGAAATGGAATGGTTAATGGTTTGGTCGCACCTCCGTCTTTAGCAGTGAAATCACATAATACTCACCAGTTGTCATTGTTGATCTGGTCCCCAAAACCTGGTGTGTCAATGACAGTCAACTTCATCTTCACCCCACCTTCTTCAATAACTACAAAACCAACACGAATCCCATTTACATACCACACAGACATCACAGATTCTGATTCACATATGCACACAAAGTTGTGCATGTTCAGAAAGCTTGAAATATGTACAAACTGTAAAGGCTGTTTTTATGCTACTTGAATGATTTTTTGTTGTTGATTCTATTTTGGAGAAGTACAACTTATTATCCACTTTTATAACAGCCGTCACCAATATATGCTTCCCAGCATCTTTTTGCATTTCTTAGAAGAAAGACAGTCATACGAATTTGGTGCGACTTAAGTGTGAGTAATCTAAATGATTCCAATTCATCCAAGTAAGATAAATACAGTATTTAAAGTAATTGGTTCACATGATTTGCAGATTTTGCACACGGGTCTACGTAGGCTCAACACATTTCCCCTAGATTAACTATCTTCCTCCTTTTTTCTGAACACCAGATGCATACATTATATTTAGCTCCCCAGCTGTTGTCATACCTCAGGTCACTGTGACCATTATCACAGTATAATGGTCGCTCACTGGGCGCAACACATGCCAGTTTCCACACTGTCCTACACACAAGTACTTAGTTCTACTATTAAATGCGAGACACAATTACACGGTATCACACGGTAACATTACAACTTATCTTACTCAAATGTATTGCTTGTAACAGCCATTTTGTTTCTCTGTATATAGCTGGAAATGAACTTAATGTTTCAGAACAAATGTTTTGAAATGGCTGCAGCGCGGGCACTGGTCTAATGACAAGAGCAAGCGAGTCTTTCCTAAGACTATCGTGGTCCGTTTTTGCTCAGTGAAAAGGTCTTGCCCCATAGCAACCAATAGTTAAAAGCTTTCGTTAACAGACCAACAGATGCAATTACAGAAACGAGCATCAACATTCCCTAAAACTCCATTCCAATGGGCTCAGTTGTAAATCCAATACTCACTAACAGTGTTAAATGTTTAGAAGTCACATGATCAATACACCTGTGCTCTTACCATGTGATACAGATTTGATCTCAACAGTCTTTGGAATCTTTTCATCACGACTCCAGCCCGTGCTTCTCCTGCTTACTTGTGATTTAAACAAAGTGTTCACCAAAGTGGACTTGCCTAGACCGCTCTGACCTGATAGAGAGAGACACAGAGAGAGAGAGTACACTAAATAACTGATAAGAAAGTGAATTAAAGGCGAAAAGGTAAACTGAAACAATGTGAACTGAAGTAAACAGCTCAAACTGATTCTCCACCCACCGACCACCATGAGGTTGAAGTCGAAGCCCGTCTTCATAGTCTTCTTTCGCATCTGCTCAATGATGGTGTCTATACCAATGTATCCAAGCAACGCAGATCCTCGAACTGACCCTTGACCCTCACCCCCTGTTCCTTGGGGTGAAGGCAAAAAGGGAACGTTGGAAGGCGGGGCCACATGAGACGGCTTAGCTGGGACAGCAGGTTTAGGTCTCACCTCAGGGGGGACAATTTCTGACATGTCTGTGTAAAAGAGTCAGTGGTAACCATACAGTACAATTAATTAGAGAATTAATAAATGGTTCTCTCAGTACACAGTGCTCCAATTTGCATAAGCAAAACCACATGTATTGCATGCAGAAAAATAAGATAAACTATAGAAACAATATAAAGGTCATTACACGTCAAGGAATAACTGTTTTTAGAAAGTCTCAAAATATCTATGTGCCCTCATGTTCCAGTTTTTACGTGTCCCAAAATAGCACTCCTCTCTCCCAGTGTAGCTGAAGTTGTCGCCCCATATTAACAGCATATGCCACCCAAATAAGTAAGCAAATAATGAATCATTACAAAAGCCAACTAACAACAAATCTCTTTATGGGATTTATTACCCCAGTGCCCGACCTTAAACACGCTGTTTTGAAACACAAACACATAGAGATATTTTCATAGAGACACGAGATATTTTCTCTGCATCGCTGCATGATGTGCGTCTTTCTAACTGAGATTAATATTAGTATTTTTGCAATTACCGCGAGAAAATCTGTTGGTTCATACAAACATGCTTCTTGTCCCCTTTTCTCGTGTATTTACATCTACAGTTTATGGTAACGATTAACCAAAGAAAACACCTACCGATTCCTCTTGCTGTACCGATCGCGGGATATTTAAATGATCTCCTTTATCTGTTCCTGTCCGTTTAAATCGCGCTGTTATATGCGCTCGTATATGTTTTAATGAATAATTAGGCTACGAGGCTGTAGTTGTCCAGACTCTCGCTTTCTTTCGTTCACTCCGTCTCTTGCCTTTCTGTTCGCGGCTAGATGCCCCTCATCTCTTCCCCCACCCTTTCTGCCGTTACCAAGGAAACTAACGAGGAGGCTGGGTGATGCAGCGCGCATGCGCACTGCACGGCTCGAGCTAAAATTGGGAATCAGGTCGCAAAGTAATTTTCATATTTGTGCGGCATGCGATACAGTAACCCTCTTCTTTAATTCCTTATCTGTTGACAGTGTTTGTTTTAGAAGGCTACATTTCGGCTTTTGGCTAACCATCTTACATCTTACAGAGATATTTATACTATATTGTGACATGATTATTTTTATGTAATATTTATTTAGTAAATGAAATACCAAGCATTTAGTATTCAAGAAATTCAAATTGACCACATTTAGGTTCGTACATCAGTGCACATTATTCATTACAATATAAGGTGCTCCAAAACAACTAATTTCTATCGACGTTACTGGGCTGTTTAACCCTTTCTCTTCCCTTCTAACCACCTGTTAAACAGAGATCACTCTTTAGTGTTAAAAGCTCTAAATAGATCAAATCAAATTACGTCTTACACTTGATTTGGACCAATATCATGTTTACACTAAAGTAAGTCTACATATTACCGAGTAGATGGTGTCTACTGAGTATGTCTGACTTTTCCCAAGAAACTCTCACAATCATTATTACGATACAACGAAACGTTCACTTAGCACTGCACACGCTGTCATCATAACCTACTCACATTTTCGGCTTTGTAGTCCCGTGCCTGCCTGTCTCATGTGATCTGTTTACATGTTCGAAGCATTCAAATTATCCAGTGAGGCGCCGTTGAGTGTAACTGTTATCTTGCTGTGTTTTGACAGGCCTGTGCTTCATGATAAGCCAGTCACGAATCTCTGGGTTCTTGTGTCTGTCTGCAGTAGCACCGCCTCTGGTTTACAACATGCTTTTTCAGCTGGATTTCGTGTGTCTACCTTTAGTACACTGACATCAGCCACAATAATCACAACTTCTTCTGTATCCCTCCTTGGTGATCATTTACTGGCCCACAAAACTTGATCCATAAGTATAGTGACGCTTTACAACTTTTTGTTTTTCTTTTTTCAATTATCACTCTGTATTGCTTTTCTTTCAATATTATATACTCAAAACAACACATTGTTTTTGTAATTTATTGTGTCTTTGGGCCGTTCTTACCCTGTAATTAAAGTTATTTGTTTTTGCACTTACCCGCAGACTCACATTCTCCAGGATATGATTCTCCCCCAGGACCAGTTCTCATCTTAGGGACCACAGATGGCTGCAGTGGTGGGGGGTCTTCTGGCTCTCTTAGCTGCATAGGATTTGTTCCTTGAAATCTCCCACAATCTGTGGTATTCTGCTGTTGAAGTGTGTGTTCAGATACTGAGCTGTCTGTGTTACATGGAGATTTGGGCTGTTGTTGATGATCTAAAGTGAACAGACTGGGGACATCCATTCGTCCATCCAGTTTCAGCGTTTGTAAGTGGGTTGTTGTGTGTTTTCTGTAGACAGCGTACAGAGCAGGTCAGAGGGGTCCGACAGAACAGTTGCATCATGATTCTCCTCTCCAACAAACTTCCCTCGACAGCTAGTGACACACTTTCGTAACCACGAACCACTGTATTTTTATGACCGTCTGTGATCTTTCTGCCAGGTTGTCTCACTTGAGGAAGATTTAGAAGAATCTGAATCGGAAAGGTTGCATCTATTTTGAGGTACGTTGCTAATATCTGTTCCTTTACCACCTACGGTATCTGTTTGGTTTGAGGAAGATGAAACTCCTCTCCATGCTTGAGGAGATTTGAAGTATGTAGGTCTACTGTCAGATGTCCCACACGGTCTTTTGATCACAGACCTACATATCATGTTCAGCTGACTGCATCTGTGGCTCTTCAAAGCGAACTGTTAGCAGCTCATCCATCCGCATTGACCTGATGTATGATGAGATGTATTGATGGAAACGTCTGTCTCTGAACCTGTTAACTGAAGCTTGATCTTCGCTAAGGTGGTCATTTCTGCAGGACTGATCAAGCTGGGAAAAGTTTATCTTTTTAGGTTCTATGGAACAATCATTGGTGGGGGTCCCTAACATCATCTTTGAATGAAGGGACAGTGTTAGCCCTTCCACAGTACTAAGACGTCCCACCTGAATTTTTGGCTTGCTCTTCTCCATGATTGGCTTGATCTTCTCAATGCGAGAAAGAGCTGCATGCTAACGTTCACAATCCTTCCCATTTTAAAGCCAAGCCGGATTCGAACTAGAGTAGGGTCCTGGGATTGGCGCTTTTTTTTGGTAGCTAGCTAAAGGCTGGGGTCTTGCACTGGTTTCAACGTTTTAACACGCGAGGGCTTGAGCTTTCAAACTCTGCAGGTTGGGAACTCTTTATTTAGTTTATTTTCTGTGTTCTGGTGTTAAGGCCTGAAGAACTGATCTGGTTTTAAACCAGTTTACTTGTTGGAGAGAATGTAAGTCGAGTACCCACCACTTCCTGACACACTCTTCCTCCTTCATTCTCAGGCTTCTCATCTCCAGTAAACCGGCTCACAGTTCCGTGTTTATATAGCATTTAAGAATTGATCTGTACAATTAAATATGCTAATTTGTACATTGACCTTATTCAGATGCAATATGGATGGATTTTGAATCTGTGCATTCAATGAAAACTCTACTTATATTTGAATTTAAATTCTTCACTTATTTTTAATCATGTCTTTCAATATCTATTTTCAGGTGAAACAGAGACATGTATATTTGATGATCCAATTGTGCATTTTATTTTGAAGGTAATGATTATGTATTTATAAAAAAGTACAACTGTAACCAACCAACCAACCAAGTTTATCAGTATTAACCAACATTTTAACGAGACTGTGTATTGCGTGAATTAAATCAGTGAGTCTAGACACGATATGTAACAGTCCACATTTAATGTAATTGTCACAAACCTATTGACATGAAAATATCTAACAACCATTAGTCAACCATTATTAAGTAATTTGTCTACAGTTTACTCTTTAATTCACAGTATAAGTATTGTAGGATCGTGTCTTTTCCAGATTTTTCAGGCATGTTCTAAAATGTGAACTGGAACATGACCGTCATGACCTGGATTATTGTTGTTATTATTATGATTATTATTATTATGAGTCCCTACAAAGGAATTGTGTTCTGCCATGAATAAACTGGGCTGCATCTATTTTCCTCTAACATACTAAAATCCCAATACATATCGACTATTACATATCCCAAAAAAAGAAAGGACAACGGATGAAGTGGCATCAATGCATGATTTGGCACAAACGTCTCATTGGTCATCACCGCGTGTCCCGTCAGAGCAAAGCATTGCTGTCGTCATCCATGCCGTGAGTTTGCCTTGTGGGGACCAGCGGCTGGTGTCTCAGTGACTTGTTGCTCCATTTGTGAGCGTCTTGGAGACCGGGTTCCAGAAAATACAGACAGGCTCCAAAACCAACCAGCACGAGGACAGAGACCAGCAGATAGACGGGGACAAACCAGTCCAGAAACATCCAAGGCATTGCGTTATCTCTGATAGACAGAGAAAGGACATATGAAGACACGTGGCTGGAGAAATATTTTAATTAGTTTAAAATGGGATTCAGGTGAAACATACCTGCTATATAATAACTGACATGAGTGCAGTGGTTCTTGCACCCTTTTTCCACTTTATTGTGCAATACTTACAGCACTAACACGTATCCTCCAAATAAACTGTTTTAGTTTTCTGATGGCAAAAATAAACTCTTTCTCCGCATGCACACATGCATAATGCGTCTCCACATACCTGCAGTCCTTCTGTGATCGTCTGTGAATTGGTAACTGTAGTTTTGGGTTTATAAAAGTGCCAGACCAAAGCTGAGAGGACAGAATTGCCTGAGTAAAGAGCTGAACAACGCAGCCAAATCACGTCTCGTAAAGCTAAGTGGACTGATGTACGTGCATTTTATTTGGTGTTGTGGAATGGAATTTTTGCACCCTTGCTTTCATTCTCTGCTTGTCAAGGCTGTGCCTTTCCATTCCAGATGGGAGGGGGTAACCATGGAAACATCTCTGACGAAGAAAGGGCCAGAGCAGAAGTTACATAATTTTTTTTCTGTAACCCTTTCATTGCAATACCAATCTCCCCCTACAGAGTACAATAGACATAATGATGCTTAAAATCTGGTCATTCCATGTCCAAAGAGAAGATAGGACAGATTACTGGAGCTTAGGGGGAGTTTTGTGGGGTAGGACTGGATATTGTTTTCAGGAATGGTTCACCCAAACAAAAACTCATACTTAATAAAATAATTGATAAAATACATGAATAAATGATGACAGAATTGTCATTTTTGGGTAAACTGTCTCTCTCTTAAGATTCACATTCCTCAATACCCGTTTTCAAACACAAAGTGTCACCCACAAACAGCTTAACATGATTGACACTTCCCAAAATTATCTCCCATACTCACTCTCCCCCTTGCAGACACACACAGACGAGAAGCGACATCATTATCCGTCTTTGAGTCTTTGTAGCTTAACGCGAAGAAACGCTTGACTGACTAAACACTAAACAGATTCTTCAACACAATCACAAATACACACAATACAGCTGGTGACCTTCAGAGAATCATGGTTATTGACGGTCTTCCATTCACAAACATCATGTTTTGATTAGTCATGTTTTTTTATTTCTAAGACATTAACAGAACTTCACATTCACTGAGAAACGTTGTAATAATGTTAGCGTAAAACTATTGGATTAGAATGTTGGGTACCATGACTGTCATTTCCACACTGCCCCAATAAACACATAGGTACAGAGATCCCCTGGTGTAAACAACAGGGTAAAGAGATAAAGAAGTAAACCAACAAAACACAGCAAGTACAAACACTGGTGCTTATCGAGGCAGTATGTCCTAAACTGGCAAGAGGTTGTTTCATCTTTTTCTAACTTTATCCTGTTTATTGGGGCAATGTGGTAATGATGTGTTTCCCCACATTCTAATTAAAAAGGCAAAAATATGACCTCTGCAGAAGTAATTACAGCAATTCTGGTTTAGGTTATGAATACTTGTAACACTGTTCTGTATGGAAGATCTTTTTTGGTAACATGAATGAATAATGTTTACCAATAATACAAAACATTTGACCAAAACTGTGACGTGAAATCTACCACACCTAAAGAAAACGAAAGGCTTGGAAAAAAACTGTTGCCGGTGCAAATAACATTTTTTATGTACAAAATATGAATATGTGTTCTTTTGTTCGCATGTTTTATTAAAGTAAAACTGTAATATTAAACCAAACAATTTAGCATTAATTTTAATGATTAGAAATTTTAATACATGTGTATGCTTGAATTTGAATCCATTTGTGTACGTGTGTGTGTGTTATAATTTGGCAGTCACTGTGGCAGTGTCACTGTCATTTTCTGGTTGGTCAGGACTGTGGGACTGAAGAAAGCCAGTGATTTTGGGGGCCACAGTCTCTGGCTTGTTCATATGAATGTGATGGTCCCCCTCTACCTCCACAATAATGCCCTGAGGAGGATTCAGTGAGAAACAAGAGAACTTTGAGTAGATTTAACTTTGAATAGTAACAAAAATGTTTATGTAAATATACTTTATGATGTTTTCACTGTCTTTGATGCTAACTGCCCATAATGTGCCCATAATGCAAATAGCAGATGTAGAGATAAAGTATTACATGTTAAACTACCAATATACCAATCTTAGACTATAGACTGCACTATATATATTTGTACACATACAGTACCCTCCAGTATTGAGACAGTAAAGATCAAATTGCCGTTTTCTGTGGAGTAAATAAATCTTTTATGATGAAAGATTTCCTAAATCCACAACAAACAGCAATTGTTTCAATGTAAACATGACACTTCCTGTGTCCAAACCAAATGGCTTAAAAAACATACAACATGGTGTTTTAATTTTCATTAAAAAATGACAAGAGTTTTCTGTGAGTGTTAGGGGAAGTGGAAAGAATTTTTTTTTATAGCTCAATATAAAAATCATTACACTGCAGTCACCGTAAACCACATATGCAAGTATGTGTGTGTGTGTGTGTGTTTGTTTGTGCTTGTGTGTCCAGTCTCACATTTCGCTCCATCCAGCCCCTCCGAAGGGCGTCTGCGTATCCATCAGGTAGGGGATACCGTTTACCCATCCCTTCATTTGCACTGAGGAAATACACACCAATCTGAATAAATCTGAATGAGGTATGTATGCCACATACATGCCACAAGTCATAAATATGACAGACAAAAACGTTTCATTATGACATATACAGTACCATGTAGACAAACTGTAATGCACTGTGCTTTAGAAAGTAAAGCGTGTTGATTGACTTTGCAGTGTACGAAAGAACAGAACTCACATCAAGACCATCACTTTGGCTTGAATTTTAGACTGCAAAAGCAGACTCTGCTCCAGAGTAATCATCGCAATGTTTTTCTGGCACAGAAACAAACATCACCAGTCAGAAAGTCTTTTGCAGCGACTTATAAAATGTATTTATATTGTAGATGCAGTTATATTTTAAACGGAACATTTGCTTTGTGGGAAACAGAGGAAAAAAGAAATAAATTTTCAGCAGGTTTGTCATTTTTCAGCACGATTACACAGATAAATGTGTTTTATACTTGAATCTATTCTAGTCAACCGACCGAAATCTGTTTATATTAAAAAATGGCTCACCAAGTTAATTCTGAAGTCTCTGTTGAAAACAACTCCTTAAAGAGGAAGAAAAGCCTTTTTTACTTAAATGATTAACATCCTCAAAACAAGTACAAAAGTAATGGATGTTCGTCTCACCTCCCTCGACTTCCCGAACTGCTCGCTCTAAAAGAATCTCTGTGGACTCATTGGAAAGGAAAGGGTTAGCAGCCATCAACCTGAAAGAAGACAAAACAGTATTTACTGAAACACACTTTTACTTTCATCAATGAAAAACGCTTTTGCCAGAAACATCTTCTGGTGTCGACCAGTACAGACACAGAAAATCTACAATAACAATCCCATTCTGAATGTATAATTACACTTTTGTGATTTTGTAACAAGATTCTTTCTGTAATGCAACAAAGACCCTTGTGTAGGCCTAACAAATATTTTACAGCTGCTCCCCCTTGTTTTAAAATCTATGAACATTTTTAGTCATTTTGAGTGAAAAGTTATATTGAGTACAAGGAGCACTCATTTGATCTCAGTAAT
>JAZGTJ010012937.1:0-15446 GCA_036877575.1 Botia almorhae
CAATGCTCTGGTGATCTGGCCAAATTGAAATAAACCCGAGTCCACCTTCTGCTCCCCACTCACTTATTTATCTAATCTCCCACTGTGACACTTCATTTGTTTTACCACTCATTGGACCAGGTCAACCAATCACAGCGTAGATGGGGGGAGGGTCTTATTTATGACACTGCCTCCTGTACAGCTGTCCTTTTTATAATATATGTTTGCGCTAACAACACAGTTTTTTCTTCTATGAATTTATCAAGATAAATATGCAGTTACATATAGCACAATGGTTTTAACCTATGAATATTACTGTGTTAATATTTATAAGAGTAAAACTGCAAATACCTTTTTTTATTAAATACATTTTTGTCAAATTATTAAAAATGATTAAAAAGCTCTGTTTCATATAACAACGCGTAGCTAGAAGGTTTTCTCAGAAAATTATTTCAACCTATTTTGTGCTAAACTGACTAGCAAATGTACTCCAAAATACTGTATAAGCACTCAGTCACCTGAGTGACATGTGTCAAAACAGTGCAAATGTGCTTTCATTGCAGGAAAGGTAATGCCGTGGAATTGCAGACAATTTTGCACTGGAGTATTCTAGACTCCTGCATAAAATTAGAAGACATTATAGACACTTAAATTTGAAGTGCTCTTCCAAATTACTTCCTAAATGTAATGCAGTTTTAATATTTATACTATTGATAGGCTCTCAGAAACAGCTTCTCTTTTGAATAATATATTTCATAAATACATAGAACAAGCTGTAGATTCGTACCTCGTCTCCAAGTGTTGAGTCTCAGTTTTAATGCAGTGTGAGCGATGATTGCCTTCATATGAATACCTGAATGCTCTCTGCTGTCTTTTATTCTAATGAAGGCAACGCACAATCCTCTCCAACAATGTCATTCATTTGACAGAATGCACCCAGGTGACATTTTACCTGTTGTAATGTACGCTTCCCACAACGCCATCAACATTATAAAAAATAGGCACTCTGCATTCCATAGTCTATTACAATAAACAGTCGGTTTTGGGGCCTCTCTAAATGTCACTTTCCCGGCAAGATGCCAGATGAAGGCCATCGTTCAATGTTGCTGTCACTTTAGGTTGCAGCCATTCTTTTCTCAGCTTTTCTTTGTTAAGGTGTATAAACAGCCAGATGATGATGTAAATATCTCTCATGCAGGCTGACAGAAATTGCAATGCTTGTAAAAAAGAAGCTGAGTAATCCGCTCCCCCATTTTTGTTTGATATTTCATGGTCATACATTTTTTTTAGATTTCCTAGCAAAGCAGCAGAAGGTACGTGACATAGTCTTCATGCTCCTGTCACCTTTCAGACATACCTGCAGAACCTGTAAAACACACAGAAAAATAATCCCTTAATCAGTACAATTGTTCTGACAAAAACAAGCTAAAAGTTCTTAAAACAAGGTACAATTTTATTGAAAGCGTATAACGTAATGTAACATCATAGAAATGTGTTGAATTAAGTTCTTACTTCCCTACTGGCGAATGATTTTTTCTTGTTTAAAGCATAACTCTCACTGACTTATGTTATATTTTTGCTTGAAACAACAGGAACATTTGCAGATGCAAAAAACAGACATTTTTAAGACCTTTTCTCTGAAAACCCTAATATGTAATGCACTTTAGCTTCTCAAGAAGTGTATCTTGTTTTAAGGACCTTTAGATAGTTTTACTGGGAAACGAGACAAAAACACTGATTAAGAAAATATTTTTTCTGCAGTGTGGAGTGTTTTCTCTTTGAAGTGAACTTTACTGTGTCACAAGCTCTGGCTGGGGTCGGTTTCCTCCACAAGCCGCCACCCTCTGAGTCTGAACTGTAATTAGTAATCACTCAGAGAGGGGCTGAGACCTCCTTACCACTGCCTGTCGGTAATCACACATGCCCGAGTACCGGCAAATGAACTGCTGGTGATGATGCTTTAGGTGAGCCATGGTTTTTACACAAAGAGGGTTAACAAGAAGGTTAGCAAACCTCAGCCATTGCCACTCTCAGCTTCCACTCTGAGCCCCTTTGAGAAACTCTCTCACTGCCACTCACATGATCAGAGCGGTCTGGTGGTTGTGGTGTCAGTGGGGTTGATGGCTAATGCGAGGTCATCAAGCTGTTATTGTGTTTTATTTTGGACAGCAGGAAGATCTGCTGAAGAATACTGTGAGGGCAATTTTAAATTGTTCACATATACACAGTTTAAGAGTGTTGACAAAGTGTGGTTGATGAAGTGGGCTCTTTAGAGCAGAGCTTTGAGTAAGACGACATTATTTTTGGAATGGAAGGGTCTTTAAACAGATATAATATGAAAGCATATTGGGACATAGACCTAATATTAATTTGTGTGTTAAAGTTATAGTCATGAAAAAATGTCATTACCATATTGCATTTCTGTGGTGTGGGCCTAAAAACACGGTGTTACCATAATACCACAAAGTATTACATATGTCTGTTTAGAAAATTGAGATAATTATCATAGTATCATTTCAGCAGTGGTAGAGTGATGCAAAACAATAAAGTTCTGTTTTGTATTACCATGCTTTGAATGCCTTTCATCCAATCAGATTGGAGGACCAGTGCTAACTGTGGTATAATGTATATTAACAAATCCGTTTGTGAGAACACACACAGTCTCATGTCCTCACATTTAGCACAGGGAAGGTTTCTTTATGGGGTTCAGGATTGGTGCTTTATTAATGAAGAGAGAGACCCTGTCTGTGTAGTGCTTTCTCAGTCCCTACATTAACTTAATTAAGACCTTCAGCTGCATTGGCCAATCATCATTGTGGACTCATTTAACCATATTGATTTTTATCTATAATTACTTAGTTCCCCATGTTAACCACAGTTAATCATGGTATATATCATTCATTCATTACCATTTTACACAATATACAATACAAGACCACTGGTGTAAATGCTGGTATTGGGCATTTTTGTGATGTACAAACCCAGTAAGCTGCATTACTGCCTACATATACAGTATCCTTCTAAAGCAGGATCCTAACTGTCATTGAATTTATTAAATGACTGATCTGGAAGGCACTGCATAGGCAGCAGATCTGTATGCCACATATATTGACAGTTATATATATATATATATATGAATCAAGAGATTCAGCATCAGTCAATTTCAGTACAGTTCAGAAACATACAGCACACATAAATACTGGGTAAAAGAATGTATTTAAATTACAATGAACTATTTTTGTTTATTAAGACTTTGCGGAATGAAATAAAATATATGTTTATTTGTAATCAACATTTCTTATACCTTGTCTTCCATCTTAAATATAATTTTTTTCACTTGTGATGATTTATTTGACAAGTATTTTTGGGTGGGATATATTGGTGGGCTTAGGTCGTCTCCTCTCTTTTTAAATGTTTACATCTACATTAATAACCAATTCACTTTAGTTATGTCACTGCCATGAACTATGATTTGCTATTTGTATTCAGCTGCAGGCAGATTACACAGTTTTATTAAAGCACAGTTATGCACAATAACTCTGTGTAGTGCAGGACGCGTCATCAATGTTTTTGGTCTGGTTTCTGGTTTTGGTCTGTAAATGTTGTACACATTTAGAAGTCCACTAGCATATAGATGTCCTTAAAGCTAATACACATGGACTAAACATTTTGTTTAAATTTATATTTTAAAACAATGATTTCTCTGCCCTAAATGTTTTTGGAGTGACCAGTTTTGTCTACACTAATGTCAAGCTTTAGTAGGCTGCTGAAATCATATGCAACTAATTATTCCCTCCTCTTATCCAATCAGAGCTTGAGGCCATCACAGTCATCAGGCAATAAGGAAGTTATTCAAAGTTGATCCTAACTGCCATGTCTAATCCTATCAAACCTACCATTTAATAGATGAAACATTTAATTGTTATAGTGCTAAAAATCAGAGCCATATTTCTGGGTAAAATGTTGCATTGCAGTACTCAGTTTATAAGGTTGTGCAACTAAAGCTTTGCTAATCTTAATGACCTCAATACCTGCTATGTGCGGACACACGTTGATTCGACCTCTTATGATCACATGCGGTAAGTACAACATAACTCTCAGAATTGCAGTTGTAAGACTGCAAAGTGTTGTTTTCAATACATTGAGCAGATGTAAGGAAATTGTGTATCAACCAGCTCTCAGTGGGCCCAGCCTTACTGAGGCCTGGCCTGTTTGTGCAGGTCCAGATCGTCTTTCCCTCTCGTTTTGCATTATTCACAGTGAATGACCATGGAAAAGCACTCTCTCTCTCTCCCTCTCTCCCTATGTGTGCTCTATTTGAAATGATTTTTGAAATGACACAAAGACAAAGGACTCTGCACACATGTGCATCTCCAGAGTCTCTGGCAATATTAAACATTAATGTTGGCATAATTTCTGTGGCTCCCAAGGAGCTGAGCAGCGCAGGCCTGCAGTCATCAGTGAATTATGTGTTTTTCCCAATGGCAGAAAGATTGTCAAAATCAATTGTGTGCAGGGCAGGGAGACAACTCCGTGTTTAAGGCATGTTTAAGAATGTCTTGCCGTACTAATATGGCAAGCACTTCCTGCATCCAATATTGACTATTCAATCTAATCCCTTCCACCTTCTTCCTCTCTTTTTTATGAAGGCTTTACAGTGAAAGCTGCAAGCGAAGGTTGTTTTGTGTACATTTGCACAACTATCTGCATATGCATGAGCGATTACATTGCACTTCTTTGTGTGCGGATGTATGGACGTGTGCTTCCACCCCAGGCCCTGCCTCTGTAAGCAGAAGCGTATGCAGGCCACTCACGCTGTCTGTTCGACAGATGCATGAGTGAGCAGAATCTACATTTAGCCAGCCATTATTTATGTTGTGCGCAGACCCAGCCCTGCCGAGCGCGGAAGACACTTTAACATCAAAGCCGAATGAACAGGGGCCTCCGCTTTCCCCGTAGGAGCACGCTCTTTTGATTCTCTCTCTTCCTCTACACTCTCTCTGCATCGAGTGGCTCCCCTCACCCCAGTGCATGCTTCCTGGGTCACCTGACGCAGAGCAGGGGCCTGCTGAGGGTTAGTGTCTCCTCCCGGGCCTGCCGTGTCTGTGAATTACACTGCCGTTCCACGTTATTAAACATGACACTCCAGCAAGATAATGGAGGCTTTCTTCATCCCCATTTGAAATCCTAATCTCATTTCTTTGATTAATAGGCACTGATCTGCATATCAAGGGCTCTTGTTAATTTACTCCAGCAAAACCCCCATTTTTATGATGCACTCGCAAGAGATATTGAGGGAGATTGCGGCGGGGGAGCGGCCATATCAGTGCTCCCAGTCTCAGCCCTCCTCCTCATGGTGATATGATGCATGCAAAGTAAGATGAAAGTGTCAGGGTATAAACATGGGGGCTGCTCTTTGGAGCGATTCCATGCTTTTTTGAGGATCATCACAGCAGGTTTTGCATTCCACACACTCTGTAATGTGAGAAGAGACAACGCCCTTCATTTCTGCTTTCCTAACACTTCAAATTGCAAGGAAGAGCGTCTTCATTTCATCATGGACCTTCAGCAGATTTCAAAGACCTTACAGACATACTTAGAGGTTCCTTCTTCATTATTCCCTTTAATGTTATCTAGCTGTTCTCACAGTGCTGCTGCTGACTGGCTCTTTTATTTCTGTGCAGCTGTAGTGCTCAACTGTGCAGGTTAGACCAGCACTGGTCAGTCTGTTACACCTTTTTCATCAAAATGGTGTTAGTGTTTGTGCCAGAGTCAGTGTTCAGCTGGTGCTTGACTGATGCTAAACTGTACTCTGAACCTCAGAACTAGCATTACCACTCACGTGTCAAACGATGATTAAAACACAAATCATCATTTCTTTCTATACTTTCCCTATTGTGCATTTTCAAAGCAGCTTTACAGAACATTATTATTTTAATGTGAAAAAAATGCAAAAATTGTTTTACAAATACAAAAAGGAAAATGCAAACATATGCAAAAATATCACCCAGTAATCAAACTGCCACGGGGGGCAGCCGTGGCCTAATGGTTAAAGAGTCAGACTTGTAATCCAAAGGTTGCAGGTTCGAGTCTCAGGTCCGGCAGGGATTGTAGGTGGAGATTGTGAATTACCAGCACTCTCTCCACCCTCAATACCACGACTGAGGTGAGACCCTTGAGCAAGGCACCGAACCCCCAACTGCTCCCCGGGCGCCGCAGCAATGGCTGCCCACTGCTCCGGGTGTGTATTCACGATGTGTGTGTGTTCACTACTGTGTGTGTGCGCACTTGGATGGGTTAAATGCAGAGCACAATTTCCGAGTATGGGTCACCATACTTGGCCTCACGTCACGTCCTCCTCCAAAAACTGCTAAAGTGCTGCTAAAGAAGTTTGAGCTATATTAGTAACTAGCTTACTGTAACTAAAACACTGATTGGATAATAAATTTACATTTAGAACTTAATTTGTCAGAATTTCGAGACAATATTGATATTGTGTAAAAAGCGTTTTTGAGAGTTTTGGTTTTATCATAAATAATATATAATCCAAAATAGACAAAATGATAAAACGTCACATATTTTAGCATCCAATGTAATTCGATACACATAATGTCATCACATGCTGCTTTTTAATGCAACCTAAAGTTATTGAAATATATAACATACAAAATGTACTACAATCAAATCACAAATATTGGCAAAAATTTAGAATGCACAATTCACATACTTTAAAGGTTGTGCAATTTTTAAGAGGCTAGCAATAGCAATCTAGGTATGAAAGCATAATGTCCATCCTCCCTTCAGAGTGCTTTCAAACTTATACCTCTTCCAACACATGAACGTATACATAGTTTGATAGGCAAGTAGCACTGTCATTGCATTCAAACTGAACATTGAAAACACATGAACAGGCTGCCTAGCAGCTGTGCATCATTCCACTACATCACAACATTCATTCAACCTTCAACATCATTCATGAGGTTATCAGATCATGATTTGTGGTTTTAATGAGCAATTTTTAACTCTGCCTTTCCTGTGGTGAAACAGCACAGAACAGTTTCAGATTGGACACTAGCATCCTGTTGATGTAAATGAGGCACGTGTGACTTTTCCGGGCCAGTGGAGTTAGCCAGGGCGCAAGATGCCTAGGGCTCCTCTCCATCTGATCCCCCACCTGCAGGCCCCCACACTTGGCTGAATGCAGGCAAGAAGGCAAGCAGGCATGCCTGAGTCAGTCAAGCTACTGAGTCAAACAGGGGGTGACGTTGGAGCGCTGTAGTGTCTCAGGGATGTGAAGAAGAGATGCAACAGCACGTTGGTATGTTCACATCTAAATGGCAAGGAGAGAGCCATGCCTGAGATGTAACTTGTGAGAAATTCAAACATGTTCAAAAGAGAAACTTACAAGCATGTAGAGAGACTAGCAGAGAATGGACGCTGTATCTTCTCCACCTGCCGGCTGAGCTCAGATCTAACAACTAACTATTGTTGTGCTTACCTTTGTCTAGCGCACAATGATTATCCCTCTCCTGCTGAAAAAAACACCACCTATCAATGGATCATTTTTTAAGTATGCCTCCATCTGAATGCCGCTTGATTTGTTTTGGTTTTCAGGCACAGTGAAGAGAATGTTTAATGGTCATGCTGTTGTCTGCTGCAGAGAGGAGCTCTTGATGACCAGATTAGACATTTGTGGAACAATCAGAATAAAATATCCAGTTTGTGTTGTTATGGGGGACTCTCAGCAATGTATCTGTTGTCACTTCTATTGTAATTATCAACGTAAGAATAGACTTTTGTTTTTTTTGAACAGCTGTTAACTAAGCTATGTTATTTAAGATTCATATTTCTAGAGACTCATAGCTATGTAAGACTCATATTTTTCTTTTTTAAATGTAATGTTAAGTTAGTGTATTTTATAAAGGTGAATTGGGAAATTTCTGCTGTAGTAGTGTCAGCAACTTTCTACAGGCACTGGCAGGCCAGCTAAAATGGAATGTTCTCAGAACATTGGCTAACAATCTCGTAAAATTCATTCAGTTATCAACAAACATGCTTGCAGTAATGTTAGTAGAATGTTTTTAACGTTATATATTAGATATATCAAAACGTTATTCCGTAACGTAAGTTCCTAAACGTAAGTTGTTAGTGAAACGTCAAAAATGTCACAGTATTAAAGCTTAAATAACATTCCAAATTACATAACCAATCAATAACAGTAATACAACATCTAAAAAACTGGACATTTTGAACGTTCCAAGAACATTCAAAATGACATTTTTAACATTTTTGTTACTTAATGGAAATGTTAAAAAAAAACGTTCTTAACCTAAAATTGTTAGCTGGTATTATGTGTTGTGAGTGTTGGCAGATGACAGGATGGTGTTTTTAAACCGGATTATGAACAATCCCCTTTTATTGGATGGACAAACAAATAGTCCCGCTCCCTAAAGTGCACCATTGATTGACCCAATGTTATTGTGTTGAGCAGGGATGGTCAAAATGCCCTAGTGTCACATACAAATAAATTAACAATGAATCAACCTACAAATGGCTTACTTAAACATTTTTCTGCAGAATAAGCTAAAATAGAATAAATTATTTCCATAAAACTTACACTTCACAAAAATACAAACATTCCCCCCACCAACTCGTATCACCTTTAGAGTCGCTATTTAGTTCACTAGGAAGTAGGATATGTTATTAACATGCCTTTAAATGATGTAAAGCTTTCCCTCTCCCAGTTTGTGGCTCATAGCCAGAGGTATGATAAGGTAATTAACCAGCTCATTTCCAGAACACCTCAGAGGGACCGAAAGTCAGACAATAGCTAATTTACGGGTTAATTATTAAGATGGGGGAAAGGTAAATGTCTTAAGAATCAATTTGCCGGCTCCTATTGCGCTGGGGAGTCCAAGTGAAATCTGCTCGAAGATGCATCACTGCAGACAAAACAACGGATGGGCTCACAGCCCACAGAGATGAAGATTGCTGTGTAATAAATGGAGGGCGGGCTCTGCAGACAGCAGCCTGGGCAACACAATCACTAGTATGTCTCACACAATCAAAATCTTGAAAGGCTAGGAAGAGATGTCATATGAAACACTCCTCCGAGAATAGGTGCTGCACATTCAGTGTCGCTCTAATATAACTGACAGGTTTACCTTCTAAATAATGGCTAGAAATATCTGTTGCTTTGAGATTACGCTTCAAGTCAGCCAAAATTTGCTTTTCCAAAGCGGCTAAATGCTAAAAATTATAAACAGTTCTCTAGCCCACCCTCCAAACACACACACACACACTTTTCGTAAAGGTGGCAATGACATTGTCAAAGGACGGTCTGTTGTGGCTCTGTCTGTTTGATGATACAGTGTCTCTGGTCACCTCAAAAGAGGCTAATTTCAGTGATCTACAAGCTCAGAAACTGTGATTACAATCATGTACATTAAATCACATTGCATTCGGGGGAAAATAACCTGGCTAAGATAATTAACGGGTGGGTCTTGTATCTGACTGGCACTCTGAGCATAAATAACCTGGAAATATTCATAATAACCATGGTAACGGAGTAATTGCTAGAAAGTTCTCTTGTCTCCGAGATGTGGTTAGAAAGAAAGGACAAAAATTAGTCCTTGCTCACAGTTAAACCTCCATTAATTGTATGCATTGTGTGCATTTATTTATGTCACAAAAGATCGCTCTGCCTACGTCTCTCAGGGGCCCCTTCTTTTGGTCAGAATGAGGGCAATTAGCCTTTAGGTTTTTGAAATGTTGTTCTCTCGCCAAAAAGAAGTCAAATCCAACCAAGATCACAGATAAGGACTGTAATGATGCAAAGATCTGGCCCTAGGAAGTGTATAAAATCAAAGTTTTAGTTTAAAGTTTAAACATTTTAAGCATAATAATATTGACCTTGAGTGTTTTTATCAATTATTAAGCATAACCATTTATGCAGCTCTACGTGCAGATACATTATTATTTAATTTATTTCTATTACTAAACATGAGCACAAACGCTGTAAGACACAAGCCATCAATCACAAATCACACCACAGTCATTCAAACTGAAAGAGAGAGAGAGAGAGAGAGAGAACAGAAACAGAGAGACATCATCTGGAGTTCTGAAATAATGACAAAAATAAATGTGACATTCATTATAATGGGTTTCTGTGATGTTTGTTTTATGTTTATTTAAATTAAAGTGAAATTAATAATTATGCTCTGTAATTGTTCTTAACAAATAAAAACGTTTAGGAATTTTGTGCTAATTAAAAGTCAAAAATTGTAAGTCAATTGTAATGTTTAATGGCTATTATTGCCCATTTTAGCCTTATAAATTGCCAAAACTTTAACTGCATTTAAGATTTATACATTTACACTATTTTCTAGGAAAATATGCTTACAGTAATGATGGCTCACATTGCACTGCACAATGTTTTATAATGACAATATCCCCTCCTTGCACAACCTGCAACTGACTAGCAAGTGGTAGGGCTGGTTTATTGGCAATTTCTTGAAAACTGATGTGGCCCTTTGACATGTCCCACCCAAAACTTCTGTGTCAATGAAAAATACATCAAAAGATCTATGATCTAGATTCTAGTGATTAAATTTGGCATCGTTTTAAATCCTCACCCCAAGTGGTAAGACAAGCACATGAGGTGGTGTTATTTTGCATCAGGCCTTTCTGTCAGCGTATCCCACATAAGAGATTGTGTAAAGCTGACTCCTCTGTACAGCATGTTCTCGCTCAGCCACACAACAACAGGTTTAAATCACGTCACGCAGCGAGGCGCTGGAATCTACTGATTAATACAGATATTATACAAGCGGCATTCTCTTTGTTTTGAACAGGCGAGGGAGAATTCAAGGCATGTCGGTGAGTGGGAACACTCAGTGTGAGCCAGCGCAAGGTAGACGCAGGGAATGCGGCATGAAATGGCAGCGTGTTGGAGGAATGGTGTCAGAACGCGCAGAGAACAAGATCCCCCAGATACTGCTCATTCCTGCTCCACTGTTGCGCACTTGAGATATGTTGTCTTTCTTTGTCACGCAGCAGTAGCGCATACAGTTATCCATACACCGATTTTTTACAAGCTGCTTAAACAGCGCATGTTACAGCCATGGCCACCCATAGCATGATAGCTAATATTCTGTAGTTTGTGGAGGAGCTGGAGGCCAGGGGCAGATTTGAGGGCCTGCAGTGCCCGACCTCTCTGTGGGGGACAGTGGACGGCTTTGTTTCCCTCTCATGCCTTGCATTCCCCATGTAGCCAGGCCTATGTCGAAGACAGAGTTCATAGAGTGGGGACAGGAGCCTTTTCTCAGCTAAAACCAGCCCTAGGCACACCCATTTAACACAAATGAACCCATGGTTCCAGGATCCCTATAATTAAATAAAAACAGCCTGAGACAAAGAAAGCGGAGTGGGATGCTGTAAGGTGCCGTCTGGGTGTTTGGGTGGGGATTAATATACGCCTGGCAGCAAGAGCAGCAAATATTGTATTAAGACCTTTATGGCATCAGTGAATGTGATAAAGAATTGTGCATACATTTATGGGTTACCTGGAGAAAACTGTTAGATTGGCAAATGTTGAGCTCCCTGTCTAACATTGCAAATTTATTGTAAGGCCAGAGATAGTAAAATCCTTAAATTGCACAATAATACAAGATTTATTTATGCACCGTTACAAAAAAACAAAGGAGGTTAGCTATAATTAGCTCCAAGAAGATGGCTATGATAACCTAAATAAAACTAACTGCAGCATTCTGCAATTTGACTACACCGATTTGATGAATATTGTTTTTGTTTGCATGTGCTGTCAAATAGAGCTCTCGTTGCCGGTCTGTGATTGGTTGATTCAGTTTCGCTAAGAGGGGAGTGGGGAGTCGCCCCCCAGGCTGCTGTTGTTACCTCCATCCAAAAGAATTGGAGCAGACATCTCAGGACTGGCTGTTCTGTAAGCTCCCTGTAGAGGATTTGTTTAATGGAAATCTGGTGTAGGCAACATCCCCCAGAGGGACACTGAGCTGTAACAAATCACAAGGACGTGTGCAGAAATATGACATTTTACCCGCCACTGGCATCACTAATCATTAACACCATGATGTACCCGTGTACACACACACACGCCCCTACCTCCACTGAAACAGCCTGCACACCTGCTTCCTTGTGCTCGCCTCCATTTTGTGTCACCCATTAAGGTTGTTACTGGTTTAACAAAGTGCTTGAGGCACTGACGTTTAGTATTTGAAAAATTTAAAGCCGCGTTGCTGGTGAGATCGTGTTGTTATCGTACACATTTAAATCATACAATAATGCATAAAATGTACATAATAGATCTTTTCTTAAATCTAGTAAGTTGCCTCGCTGCCCATGACAACAGTGAAATGCATTCTGGGATTGCCTTATGTGTGAAGGACACATACAATCCTGCTTTACATTTTGGCCACTTATGATGAGGCAACTTAGGAGGCAGCATAATAAGGATGCTTGCATTTCTAAACAACCTATGATAAAATACTACCTCACCAGTGGAACAGAACAATGTATTATGTGCACCATAAATTCAATGCAGCCCTGCTTTTCTGAAAGGAGAAGAGATCAGATTAGGCTGAAGGGGTGAAGCCCCAACAGCGTTGGATAGTCTGTTGGGACAGTTAAGGGTGGAGGAGGCAGCTTTGCAGAGAGACGGTAGGTGGATGAAAATGTCTGATGTAGACAGGAATGAGCTCCGACAGCGCCACTAAGGACAGAGGAAGGAGCTTATTTCATGGCTGATTTGTTTTAATATCTGGAGCAACAGCAGGAGAGTGTGGGGTAGAGGTATGGAGCGATGGATCGAAAGCAGAGAAGAGCTGGTCTGGGTGGGGGAGTGGGCTGTTAAAGCAGAGGAAGAGCGATAGAGTGTACGGAACTGAGAAGACAGGCTACGAAAATAAAGGGGGGAAGGACTTAGTGTTGCCAGTGTGTCAAGGCCAGTGAGAACATGCACGAGAACTTGAGAAGGAACATGTGACACACTGTTAAAAAGATGAAGTGTATTGTGTTCAATAGCTTTATAAATACAACATCACATAAACCTCAATAACCCTGACAAGCAACTAACATCAATAGGTAAAAATATGAGCTCATCACAACATAGCAAACAACCAGCAAAAAATTAAGAAATTCTACTACAACAGCATAAATACTGTCAGCAAACAGCAAAACAATAAACCTATAACATTATTGCCATAATTTTTGCATGTTAGAAGTTCATAAAACAACAACACTGTTGATAAATGTTTGTTTATACTCTGATAGAATATTTCAGGGAATATGCATGTCAAAAATATGTGTTTATGTCTATTTGAAGTAATTCACTTGTAAATTACTTGTAAATAAAGAAACTATACAAAAATCTACAATTTCAACTGACCAAAAAAGATAAGAGCTGCAAAGCTGAGGGGGAGGATTCTGTCTGTGTCTCTAAAGCCACAACAATGTCATCATGTAATATCAGAAAAAGGGAAGTCACAAAATATCTGTCATGGGCATCAAAAGTCATGCTCACCTTTCCAGTCTGAGGTGTAACCACATGAGGACTGACAGAAGACTTGACAGCAGCAGAAAGCTGTCTGAGAGACCTTTGCACATTGACACACAGACACATTCAAAGTGTGACTTTATAGAGGAACAGAGTGAAACTGTGGTAAAGAACTTGAAAGTATCCACAGTATGCACGCACTGAAAAGTTCAGACATGACTGATATTCTATTTCTCCTCACAGCACAATTCCAACAGCTCTTTTTTCAAAGTGAATCTACGCAGTGGAACTTGTGTTCACATTTAGAAATGTTCTGGTGTATTAATACGTTGATATTTACCACTTGACTGAAAATACTTCAGAAAGAAGTGTGGAACTACTTGAAATTCAAAGCTGTCCTTGTGTTTTCTACCCTCTTATCACGGTGCATGTGAATCATCTTTGTGTTTTAGTGCATGCATGTCGAAATAGCCTTTAAAGCCTTCTGCGCTCTTAGTCCGTGAGCATTGTTCAGAGTAAACGACATGAAATTCACTTCTCCTCTTCATCATTTTGTTTAACATGAAAGTGAGCCTTTCTAAAGCCATTTGGAGAACGTAAGTGCCCATCTTCCTTTATGCACAGCAGTTTGAAGGTGGGCATGAAGTATGTTGGGGAAATGCCAAAGTGACATGCTTGTTTGAAAGGAGTACTTGAACATACTCCAAAAACAAAGGGCTCTATCGCATGCTGCAGTTTTGTCCCTCTGATTTGAAAGCTGGCTGGTGTCATTGACTGGAATATAAATTCATAGGGCTCTTGTCTGTTTGGCAACAGTTCTATTTCTCCTCCTCCATCATCACAGCTGGTTGTCATGGCACCTGTTGCGATGCTCGGTGCCAAACGATTGTTGCCATTGATTGGTGACATCATCGCTTTCATCTTCATCTCAGAATTGATGCCGAGCAGACGGGTGAGCTCTTTGAAATCAAAAGCTCAGGAAGTGTCAGTTCTGGAATCCATCACTATCAATCTGACCCCGTTTTGAATTCAGGGCTCGTCCCCTCTCATCATCATTAGAACAACACAAAACTGGAGCAGAGAATGTGTGTGCATGTGTTCTCAGCTCAGGGGCTTGAACTGGGCTGTGAGTCACTACGCTGCAAAGAAAGAGGTCGCTTTATACTGAACTATTGCTCTATTGAGGAACATGGAAATGATCATCTGCTTGCAAGATCTCAGTTAATAAGTTTTTCAGGATGTTTTCACAGCACTCTTTTGCTCTTTGCCTCCAGGCTGTGTTGGACGAGTTTTAGGAGCCGTAGGATAAAGATATTAGGAAACAAGCTGAGTGACATCACTGTCACATATCTGGACATCTGATTCGCCGCCTTGACTTCTTATTGAGTGGCGCGAGTAAGTGCTGGCGTGTGCACACTTTGAACAGCTTCTCCAAACCCAATGTGTGAGCTGCTCCAGTTAGCTAATGGTCCCTGCAATGTGTTCCCTCAGTGGTACCATTACTCTGCATTCCACATGGCTGGCGCGCTAATAAACAAACTGTGAAATGCATTAAAGTCCAGAGAGAAATTTGCAGAGATGAAGCGTACTCTCTTTTCAGAGGTATTTAGATTTCTTTTATTGTGACTTTCTAACCGAGAGGTTTTTTAATTGTCTGTGATTGGAAACTCAGTCAGCCCAATCATTTCTCCTGCTTTGTAAACAGATCTGTTAAAGTCTCTTGAAAAGCGTGAAATGACTGCGCCACCTTTAAATGAGCCTGTGCTCACTGTCTTCTGGTTGGAGGCTTTGCGTTTTCTGTCCACACATCTTTCTGTTTATTGTTGGAGCAGATCTCCATTTGTCAGTCTGGCACTTGGTTTACCCTCACACTAGAATGGGCCTGGGGGGGAGGCAGAGAATAGGTCATCAACAGTGTGCGATAAAACAGCTGTGCCTT
>JAZGTJ010012938.1:0-15445 GCA_036877575.1 Botia almorhae
GAGCGCTCTCGAGACTGTTTGTGTGCCATCTTGCCCTAAATCTCATTTCTCCGAGACTATGCGGCCATGAAACAGCAGGCTCCATCTCTTTATAAATAGAGCCGGTTTTCAGGAGCTATAGGTGGGCACGGCCCTGTGTCGCCCACGGCTGTACTCGCAGTCAATCATCGGCAGGCTGGCGAGGGCGCTTTTATTATGTGCATATCTTTTTACATCCCAAGGAGCTTGTTACAGTCTGGCCTCATGTAATAGCACGCATGACAAGCTCTGCTATGACAGCTTAAGAGAGGGTATGAATTGTCCCATTTTTGCATTCTGTGCCTCATGGTGCCTGAAGACTGACAGTTGACCTTATCAGCTCTCCGCAGAGGATATTTACCGCCGTGCCCTTTTAAAAGTATGCATTTTAAACACCCTCCTCATGAGCCACCGAGGCACGTGGACAGGCGCTTTGGAAACGACACGGCCGGCGCTTTCGTGATCGCTGGTCCGGCTGCCGAAAATCACACGCTGGTGATGTCAGTGTTGAAGGATAAATCATGAGCAAATCTCAGACCTGTTTACATCTTAAGTGTGCCTCAGACATCAGATCAAACAGGCTGTGGTGGGGTTACACGGTCGATGCACATCTAAACACCGTTCGCCAGCTAACGGGGAACGTTCCTAGTATGGTGGCTAACGTTCTCTAAAAGTTATCTTATCGAAAACATTCTTGCAGTAATGTTGCCAAAGTTATAAAGTTGTTGTTGTTATAAAGTGGAATGTTTTAAAAACATTACAGAATTTTAAAAGTTTGAATAATGTTTTTATAACCAAGCAGTAAAAGCGTTTAACGTTCCTAAAACGTTAGAAATAACATTTTTGTTAAAATCTTGAAATGTTGCAGAAACGTTCTTACAACCTGAAATTGTCAGCCGGGTCAGTCCTCAAAACAGATGCTGTGTGTTACCGTGGTTACTGAGGCTGTTGAAATGTGAGATTTTGTGTGTATTTGCAGAAAGAGTCAGATGAAGAAAACATCAGTGGATACATGAGGACACAGAGTAAAACAACCTTCGAGGGCATGTCAGCTTCAGGCAGAAATACTGATTTTTTTCCAGTTGTTGTTCTTGTTCTCTGAATTTGGCTCGTGTTTATCACAGAAGGAAAAGGACAAACGCTGCGGGATCATTCAGCTTTTATAAACAATATCGTTGTTTAAAGAGCCTGAGGCACTTGAGGTACTCAGACCTCGAGGTAAACACCGTTCAATTTGATGTGAATGAAAACGAGGCTGTGAGGGGTGCGAGTTTGGACTTTAGATTCAAGGACAGATTCAATTTTTCTTTTTAATTATGTTTTTATTGAACCATTTACACACACACACACACACACACACATATATATATTTAAGCATGTCTTCATAGACCCTTAGATGAGACCCTTAAGTGTTAGAACAACAGAACAACATTAATAACTTAAATTTCATAATTAGGTTCTCAAAATACTCAAAATAAGTAAATAAAAACGAAACAATAATTAAAAAAAAAAATATATATATATAGAGAGAGAGAAAAAAAGTTTATTTTTTACCCAATTCTTATGGTGTGTCTGCTCAAGTCATACAGAAGTCCTCATTCTACTCATCTAAACTAAATCTGAACGTTTAGGGGACATAGACTAATACAGTCTTTCCACAGTATAGCAAACATGAGACTTCAGTCTTATTGCATAAGTGAGTTTCTCCATAACGACAATATTATGTATTATATTTTTCCAGTCTTCAAGATTAGGCACGACTGGTTGTAGGACAGCTCCAATTTCAGCAACAAAAAGTGTTTTTATTTGTATCTTATGACTTATTCTGTCACATTAAATGCTGATTAAAAAGTTCATTTGTGAGGAAAAAACGACAGACATTTTAACTGTCGGTTGTCATTTCCACAGTGAAATCTCATTGGTCCAAAATCCCTCTCCACAGAGCTGTATATTAAACATCAAATATGATTGGCTGGTTAGTATTTTTGCTTTCAGTGTGGACAAATTCCTTCTAGCTGTTCCATTTGTGTTGACCACGGGCAGAGCTACAATTTAAACTCATACCTTTTCTCCTTCTTCAATATGACAGTAAGTCCTTTGAGAAATATTTATGGAAATCAAAAACGGCATCGTCCTCTCGTAACCGCTGTAAAACGCAATATCTGTTCTTCTAAGACGTCTGAAAGCAGTTTTAAGATGTCATTGTCCGAGAACTCTGAACAGCAGCGGATGTAGAAGCTTTGTGATGTTATTGTCTTGCATTTGTTTGTTTGTTTGAGGCTGTAGCTGGTTTATTGCAGTCGGTGTGGAAGGCAATTATAGTTATCTAACAAAATAAAAAAATTCTCATAAAACTTCAGTCTTGCTCCTGGTGAAAGAATATTTGTCTTTTGAGAGTAGCTGTAATAAAATAAGATTGTAAGCAGAGCGAGTCACTTTATTGAGCTGTACTGCATAAATCATGAGACGAACTCACGCTTATGAGAGCTGGACATAATTTAGCATTTTTGCCAGTGCTCTTTCACAATGAAGTCATGTTTATGTGCTACAATGTGACATGCTTTGTGTATGTATGTATGTAAAGCTTGCATGTAATGTAAAAGGATAATGTAAGAAGAAACTTACATTTACGCATTTGGCAGATGCGTTTATCCAAAGTGACTTACAGTTCATTAAAGTTATACATTTTGTCAGTTATACATTATGTGCTTCCTGGGATTCGAACCCACGACCTTTGCATTGCTAGCGCAATGCTCTACCAACTGAGCTACAGGAACACCTCAGAGAAGTCATTATTGTTCTCTATTAAATTTAAATGTTCATTAAGATATAAAATAAAAAAAAATATTATAGGAGAAAAAGAGCTGCAGACTAATATGAAAGACATGAAACTATATTTGACCTCAGAATGCCACGACTGACCAATGAGAATCAAGTATTTCAAAGAGCCATTTAAAAGCTGAGATTTAACTGACGTCTGTTGATGATATATAGAAGTTGCACATACTTTGATTTACAGCAGCGTAAATAAGAGGCATGTAACTTCCATTACTCTCTCCTTCTCTCAGTCACTCGCTTTTTTTAACATTTGCCAATGCAGGAAGCTCCACCTCTGTGACAAATCAAACTTAAGCCCCTTCAGAAATCCATCACCATAAGCTTTAATGATTTACTTATCCATGTTTTTCTATCAGACTGTAGTCAGATTAATGTCACTAAGTCACTCGAAGAAGCATGCTGACTACAAAGGTCACATGGATTTGCTCTTCCACAACTTCCCGAGTGCCCGGCTGATTTATTCGGTATGTCCAAAAAATAATCAAAAAGGTCTCCGGTTTCCACAGCTCTCCATGAGAAAACAGCAAATGTATGACACATCTGGAAATCTCATCTTTGGTACATCAGTGTAGCTCACATCCTAAACACTCGGCCATCACAAAACAGAGATAATGTCACATGACACCTGGGGTGGTAAATCCCCAACCGACGAATTATGGTCGGTGGTTAAATGAATAAAGTCGCGTTTACAGACGGTCCATTTTTCCTCGTAAGTTGTGGCGATTATTAGCTTACACGCTAGTTTGAGTAGAATTTGCTCAAGGTGACCTTCTCTTTGTAAGGCAGGAAAAATTGGGACTAAACTTAATTTATGTAATACGCCCGGTCCGGTGGGACGCTGCTGACCCACAGGCTCAGAGCAGACAAAATGATTCTCCATGATAGACACTTTTCTCTTCTCTTCCTGACACACACGTGAAGAAAGAGCTAGAAGGTGAGAAAAACTGAGAAAATAATCAACAGTCACCTTGAAGTCGTAAAGTGTTAAACACAGAGGTAGACGGACGGGACGAGACGGGGGTGTAATTGTTAGGGTTCCTTTAGGACTATCAAATGAGATGAACCCCTCCAGTGCTGGGACAATTAGAGAAGAGGGAATACTAAACGAATCTTGACTGATATGTGAGGTGAGGGCATGTGTGATTGTAGTTCGCAGGTATTTAATAAAGCAGCCAGCAGAGCTCACCGGAAGGCAATTACCCAGAAAATTAGAGCTGAAAAATGAACATAATGGTTCTGAGAATTAGTTAGACACCAAACAACGGAAGAAGACAAACAACCGTCAATTAATTCACAGCTAACAATGTTAGGTCGTAAGAAAGTTTCCATTAAGCGACAAAAATGTTGCTAAAAATAAAAAATAAATATTATTTTGAAAGTTTGAAATGTTCAAAACTTTCCTTAGATGCTGTGTTAACATTATTGATTGGTGTAACCTTTATAAATGTTCAATAACTAACATTACAAAAGCATTTTTTTCATAACTTTGAAAGAACTTTTGGGTAAAGTTAGCCAATGTTCTGGGAACGTTACCTGTTAGCTGGGCTATTGCAAATGAGGTCTGTTAATAATACAATTACATCAGTTTATGATTTTTATACTTTGAGGTCTGATATCACATAATAACCACAATGAAAAATCAATTTCAAAATTCAAAATCTCACCTGGAAATAGAAGTTTTAGGATTTTGAAATGCCCTAAACCAAGAAACGTTAAAATACGATAAAGAAATTTCAGATATGAAACTGTTCATCGGTCACTCATCAAATAAGCAGATGCGTGTCAATAAACACGTTTCTTTACACAAAAGGTCAGATTTGATTACTTCCAGTGAAGCACACAATATGCTCTTTGGCATATCCTCAAATCACTCTGGAATGACACGGATAATCAGGCTTTCCACAAGTATGAAATTCAGTTCGGATCGACTGAGTGATATCATTCATGATCATCAATAAATCACCAATCCAGCACCTGCTACACACAGCTAGCATGATCCTCAAGACACGCATAACCTTGTTTTGATTATAAGCACAATAAAGTCTAATGTTGTTTAGCACAATACGCCACACACGATATCCATACAGTTCAAGCTAACAAAGAGCTTAAATGACAGGCAGGTTTTAACAATGCTTTGCTAAATTTAGCTGTTGGCTAGGAGAACACGGCATTCATTCAGTTACTCATACTGTTTGTTTTAATGAGAGAAGAGGGAATTCTGGGAAGGGTCAGTGACAGGACTCTCTCCACAGCCCATTTAACGTGATTCGAAAAATACTGGTGGCAATTAAAGGGCCGGAACACGAGGCCCCAGATCCGCTCCAGCACAGAGCCCAGAACATTAACACAGAGATCTTTATATCACCCTGATTAGCTGGAGACTGAATCCTGAATTTAAATATGACATTTATCACCTCTGTCTGCTTGTATCTAAAGAAATAACCTCACACAAGTAATGAACAGCGCTTGCGCTGTCTGTAATATGTATTGCGTTACGTTACAATGCACGCGGCTCCAAAACCTCAGTGCTTTACTCAGTGTAGTTTCCAAACCAGCAGTCAATATAACTGGGCTAGCCCACCTCCTCAGAATACATGCAAAGCTATTTGATATTAAATCAAATATAATGATACAGAGTTGTTACACAAAAGAAGTTCATCCAGCAGGCAGCAGAAGTGATGGCTGGAACTAGATGGTTGTTCTAAGGTTTGAGTTTAGAAAAGAAATGTTGTGATTCTACTAAAAAGTGAAAAGAGGACCCGGTACCTCTCGGAATACAGTTAATAATTAATAATAATTAACATGAATAATATTAGATGAATAATTTGATTATAATGAACATATGCACATATAGAGACATGTATAGAATTATAAGGCGTAGCACAGAAGGATCTATTTTGTTGGCATTCACATATTCACATATATCTCTCATTGTGTCTATGGGCTCTTATCACTCTGAGCACAGCCACAAACTAATGTCCTGCTTTCACATCTGATGGACACAGAGCTGCCAGGCTTATTCCATCACCATGCCTTCCATTTGGAGCTGATCCTGTTTGCTATTCAGTCCAGCAGTGAAGGTGTCTGATGACATCCCTCATGTCTCACACTGGTGTGTCTTCCGTCTCACACTGGTGTGTCTTCCGTCTCATACTGGTGTTATGGAGATAAGATCAAACCATATTACTGAATAATATGGAGCATTTACATTTGTTAAATAATTTCGACAAATGTTCAAATTAAATTTAAAATTAAAGTTTGAAAATACTAGTTTTTAAAAGACAGCAGTAAGCACAGTATACAAAGCTATGTTTATCATGAGAAATAGTACTAAAGCTATTGAGCAGTTAAAAGCATATTAAGTAAAACAGTTGACATTTAAGGACGGTTAAGGATTAGTGAAGTGTGTATGAAAATTCATATGAAATATGAAGTATGTTTCACATGGTTGGCTAACTGGCTATTTCAGGGGGAAGAAATTCTCGGTCAGTCCGCGTTTGCAAAAATCACCTTGAAATCTGGCCAGGACACACCGTGTGCTGTCAAAACAGCAGCAGCACGTCAGATCTCATTGTGCCGCTGTTGTCATCTCACAAACGGTTTCATCAGCTGCTCAGACTGACTGCTGATGTACTGTCTCTGCCTGTCAGACCACCGCTTTGATGACAGGATCTGGAGGAACTGTGGGAGGAACCTCATCATCAGGCTGTCCTACACTGGCTTTCTCATCAACTTCAGCCTGTACAAGAACATGCTTTGCAATCTTCTCCACAATCTCCTGCAGCTTTTCATTATTATTCCTTCTCTACGCTCATGTTTCTCTATTCTCTATCTGTAAGTCTCTATACAGGCATGTATCCAACTCATACATTTAAATAATAATAATTACATTCAAATAAATCGATCTAAATCAAACAAAATGTTTTTGTGTTATAAAGAAATGTGTGCCTGTGTAATTGTTTAAAATTCATTTCTGTAGAGATGTTTGTTGGCTGTAAATGTTCTTGAAAGTGGAACTTTTGCTTACACAAAAACTCTCCAGTTCAAATATCGCAAGGAATAAAATGTTATCAGTACTGTAGTTACTGTAAAAGCATTTTGAAACATGATAAACATGCTTCGAATGCCAAGGCTGTTCCATACAGAAAAATGACCCTCACAAGACAACTGTTAATTGTAAACAGCACTGCATATGTCCTCAGCTGCAACCCAACTAACAGGGAACATTCTCAGAACATTGGCTAATGTTCTCTCAAAGTTATCAAAAACATCCTTACAGTAACATTAGCTTTTTAACATTATATATCACATATATCAAAACCATTACTCTTAAGTTGTTCGTGGAACGTTTTAAAAATGTTTTTAAAAATTATGTTTTGAATGTTCCTAGAACTTTGATAATTACATTTTTTATGTTTTTGTTACAGAATAAAAATGATAGGGAAACGTTCTTACAACCTGAAATTGTTACATTTAAGTAACAAAAGTTACTGACTTGTGAATCAGGGTAAAGAGATCATGTTGAACTCTGATCTGTCATGTACTTAATAACTGATTTACATTGCAGCTTTAATGAGCTATTGATCTAAAGAACTATTGTCACCGATTTGTGGCGTGATTTTTCAGCATCAAGCGATCGCACCTCAGAAGAGCTGCGAGGCTGAAAACAAAATCATGTATGTTAGAAATCTGATCACAGTCACACGGGGGTTGTCTCGCATTGATCCCCGTCAAGTCAAGCGTAAATCAAACACCTGCAGTTTTCTGCCGAAAACATCAATATTTACTTTGTGTTTCAGATGCACCTCCATTTCCTCTGCAGATGAAACCTTTCGGAAAATCTCGGATAATAGCAGACATTTACCCCTTCCCAGATCACATTCTCATCCCATCATACCCTGAGGACTGGTGCTGGTGTGTAATCGCTCTCTGCCGTTATCAAATGTGTGTGGAAATAAAATGAAGAGTTTGACGAGATGTAAAATTCAATATTTTCCGTCCACACGTGTACAGATGGTTATCTCTCACCCTGCCGACTCCATGAATGTACATGGGGACGTTTAGGAGAAAATGTGTGTGTGTGATGTTTATAACAGCAGACAGAAAGTGAGATATTGTTCGTTTGAATTATTAATTTTATTTATTATTAATTATTGTTCTTACTGTATACTGGGGTCCAAAAGCTGTATGTATATATTTAATAAAATATAAGCATTTCCGCTATAAAAAATGACATTATAGCATAATCATTATAATCACACATTTAATTTAACATTTGTACATAAATTTAAAAATTTCTTACATTTGATCATTTGTTTTAAAAATGTCCAAGCCCCTGTAACTCTTTCTTTCTAGGATTAAATGCGATTGTGAATCTTGTTTTCAATGTGGTCTTTGGCTTTTGGACTCCTCTGGTTTACACTGTATATTAAACACTATAGAAGCCTCAATTCTTTGCTTTGATGAAAGTCAGCCTTCAAGGGGACCACGCGGTTCTGTGCCAAAGTGAACAGAATCACCTCAGATTGATCCCCGTGCTTGCTTTTTGTGCTCCTTTAAAACGCTCATAAAATGAGGGATGAAAAGGGTTACGCGTGCTCTTAATACAAAATTTTAGGTTATCAAGAAGAGAGACAGCAACAATTTTCCTCTATTTGATGTTAAAACCGAGAGCTTACACCTTTGAAGGATGACGCTACTTTGTGTTGCTTTTTTGGCTCATTAATATGCTGAAATACAGCCTACACCCACATCTCGAAATAGCTCACTTTGTATTTGATTTGAAATATATAATTACCCTCTCATTCTCTGTTTCTCTTCCTTGTTATGTTCTCTAATTCCTGGCATGATAAAACACTTCGCGTCTGGCTCGTGTGAGCACATCTAAACCTGATTTGTCTTCTGAGGGGGCTCAGGCAGGGATTGGCTAAACTCAGTAATTGGTGCCCATTGTCTCTGTTGATCTACAAGAACAGATTTGTGAAAATACTCTCCGCTGATTAAGTCTCAATTCAGACGGTCTCTGCGGTTAGAACAGTTAACATAATCTCCTCTTTGTTTATGGTTAAAAGACAAAATACACTGATCGTCATGGCTGTTGTGCTAACCAGGGAAAGTTCAAAAAATCCAAACGTGAAGCCAGTGGGGTTTGTTGTCATTTCAATTCCATTTATGTTATTTAACTTAAATTTCCTATGAATATTAACCACAGTTTTACTACAGTTTACACTGAAAACATGGTTACTATAGTTAATCCCTGGTAACCACAAATTAACCACAAATTAACCACAGTTTTACTACAATTTACAACAAAAAAAGGTTACTATAATTAAACCCGGGTAACCACCAATTAACCAGCTTTACTACAGTTTACAACAAAAAAACATGGTTACTATAGTTAAACAATGGTAAACCACAAATTAACCATGTTTTGCTATAGAAACCGTGGTATTTATAGTAAAAGTGTGGTTATAAGAATGGTACAGTTCACAGTTTACCATAATTTACACTTTACTATGAAAGAAATATGGTTACTACACTTAAAACCATGGTTAATGATAATAGTGATAATAATGATAAGGTAACTGACTACTGAGACTGCTGGACTGTAACGGACATATGCAAATATTGAAACACAACCGACGCAAGGCCAGGGTCATAGGTCATGTTAACACAAGCTGTTCTCCTGGTACTCTGTTTCCAATACTGCTCATTTTAATATGTAAGCCATGTGCAAACTAATCAAAGTGGATCAATACGTGTGATCAATGTGTTTAACAATGTGTCGCTCTAGAACGCGAGACGCTAAACAGCTGTGATGCCCGTTAGACCGTATGGCATCACACGATCTCATCAATACAGACCTCAGGTCAGCCTCAAATAACAAACACTAGGGAAACCACCAGCCAAAAGACTAAAGAAACAGTGTTTAGCTGAATTCTCAGCCCATGAGCTAATGATGTCAGGTTTCTCAGCCTGCCCTTTATTGTGACCGACGAAGAAAATTGCATTAATTACAAGCAATTTGTGGATGGGAGTCAGCAGGTGGTGAAAAGACTTGTGGGTAATTGACATGGCGTAACCGAGACAGAACGGTAGCCTGGGAAGTTTAATCAGTAAAGCAGTGGCTTTCCACTCCGCGGATGGGCATCCCTGCCACACCGCCTCATCTTGGATGGGCCCACCTGCCGAGTCCAGTCTCTCAGCCAGATGCTCTTCACTGCTATAAGATCTCTGAGAGGAACCGCAGAGAAGGAACCATGCTGATAAAATAGCTGTCATCCGCTCGCCTCTCCTTCGTTTTTCTGGTATGCTGTAATTTAAAAGCATTTCCACTGGGCTTGTCAGATTATGACTGAACAAAGACAATTGCCCCACGCTGCTGCCTAAATTCCATCATGTGAGGAAGTTAGTGGTCTCGCGCCCCTTTAAAAAGCATGTGACTTTCTACAATATGCATATCATTGTTCCTCTGCTCAGTCCTGTTGTTTATGTATTTCCTTTGTGTAGAATTTTCTAGAAAAGCTAACGGATGCGCTGTAACGTGGAAGGTGAAAATGATATTAGAATTAAATGAGTGAATGTGTGTAAACGAATGTATTTTGACTATAAATATTGTTTATATATACTGTATATAAGTAAAAAGGGTAGAATGTCATATAAATTACAGTGAAAACTCATACAAACTGGAAAAGATTGCTTAATGAAATATATAAAATTATTAACTGTACAACAGGTACAAAATACTCTACTGTAAAGATTCTGTATTCTGTAAAGAACAATGTCTTAGGAACACATGAAACAACATGAAGGTTTTGTTTTAAATCGGGCAAACTGTATTTGTATACAGTTGTGATGTCATGCTGGTTTTATTTAAAGTGACATACAGTGCGCTTAATATAGTTATGAAATGCTTCAGTTCTCCTGTGTGTCTCGCTCAGAGGGACAAAACTGACAGCACGTCTCATTTGTTTCTCCTGAACAGAAAAATAGTTTGTCAAATAAGTTGCTCTGCAGAAAAACTCCAGCGCTGAAAACAAAGCGTTGACCGAATTCTTGCCCTTCTACATTTCAAGCCGTTTGGTTCATCCTCTAAAGATGAGAGAATTTACAGCCGGTCTCTTGTGTCCTCGTGCAGAATGTGCTGAAAAACAGCCCAGCAAATAATGGGGGTGAAATTTACTGTTACAGGAAAACAATCTTACCGTCCTCCATACAGACGACAGTAGCAGTGGATGTCTGCTGAAGGGCAAATGTGAGAGAGAGAGAAAAAAAGAAAGAGAGAAAGAAAGAAAGAAAGAAAGAAAGAGAGACAGAAAGAAGAGAGAAAAAAGAAAGAAAGACAGAAAGAAAGAAAGAAAGAAAGAAAGAGAGAGAAAGAGAGAAAGAAAGAGAGCGAGAGAGAGACAGAGAGGGAGAGAGAGAGGGAGAGAAAGAAAGAAAGAAAGAAAGAAAGAGAGAGAGAAAGAGAGAAAGAAAGAAAGAAAGAAAGAAAGAAAGAAAGAGAGAAAGAAAGAACAAAGGATGGATGGTTGGTTGGACGGATAGATTTTCGGAGGGGTGTTGCATGCTGCTCTGTTCTACAGTGAGAGAGAGAGAGATGTGATTATGGATACAGAAGTTAGACACTTGATTGCTCTCTGATTATTCGAGTGTCTGTCTATTACACCAATGAAAACACATCTGTGTACGTGTGATTACTGCGAGCGAACAGCACTTAGAGCCGATGGGGTTAAAGGTCGTGTTATTGGTCACTGGGGAGTTTATCTGAAATGTGCTGTGGTGGATCCGTTGATATTGTTTCTCATTCATCTGTCTGTTATAAATGCTGTGATTAGTTTACAGCTGACAGTTTGGGGCCCCCCAGTTTTCTTCCTTTTTGGTTTTGTGATCTCTTGTGTTTTTTTCCTCAGTTTAATTTGTTTCTTCTATGTCATGGTCAAATATTCCCAAAGACCCAATGAAAACATGTAAACACACATTCAACAGAACCTCAAACCAAACAAAAGCTGCTTGTTTACGTCTGATTCTCTAAAGATTAGTTCTTGTATTAGGCTAAAATAAGTTCACTGTAATTGCATTGGTCCAAATGCATTTACATTTAAATGCAACGATGCATTTTATGGCGCTGTGCCTTCCACCGATATCTAAAAATCTAAATATATTTAGACCACTTTACTTAGTGATTGCTATCAGGATGTGAAGAGACTTTTAACCAGCATGACACGAAATGTTTCTGGAAAAGATGGACCTGCCTGTGAGCTCTGCTGAGAGACAGTGAGATGACCCTGACCTGGACGCGACCCCTCCTGCTGTTTTCACACACATACTGCATGCTCATCTCCCAACCTGTCACAGCCATCAACCTCAGCACGCAGTGACTCCTGACACCCCGCACGCCCTCCCTCTCCCTTTATTTCATAACAGTCACCTTCAAGAACGATCTATTCTTTCACCCCTTCATTGCGATTAATTGTTAATTAGGTTAATTACATTCCGATTACTACTGAATTTGGCGCATATAACTGTGCGTTACACAAATCTACATAAATCTCATTCTGTGTGCTTTTTTTTCGGACTCACTTCGCTTTCTAATTCAGATTCAGTGTGCGTGCTTTATGGAGATTAAGACTCAGTCTGAATATGTCATTGGGAATAAAACTCCCAACAGCACCTAGATTCCTCCCTCTCTCTCTTTCTGTCCTTCATCTTTAATTTCTTTCAAGGCTGCTATCTAAATGCTAAACCATTCAACACTCCAGAGACGAGAAGCTCCAGGAGCAGCTGAAAACAGAAGTCTCATTTCTCAGCAGATGATAGAGAGGAAGAAAGGTAATCATGCCATGAATTGGTATTCTTGTGCGGTATGATGGCAGTAATGTGAACAGTAATTGAAATGTGAGTTATGCGGTAGTGAAGCTCCTATAGCACCATTACACATTTAACTGTAATATATCAGTCACTGCCAACAACGATAAGAGGCTTTCAGTCAAGAGCGAAAACTATTTCATTAATCTTTTCCCCACTAGCAGGGAATGTTCTCAGAACATTGGCGAACATTCTCCAAAAGTTCTCTCAAAGTAATCCAGAAACGTTCTTGCAGTAATATTTGTAGAACGTTTTGTTAATGATTATATATTGCATATATATATAAAAAAAGACAACTAGCGTTGTCTCAAAGTAATCAAAAATGTTCTTGCAGTAACCTTAGAAGAACATTTTTTCACATAATTTATCAAAAAGACTTCATTTATTCTTAAGCTGTCATCATAAGGCATCTATTTAAATATTGCATAAGTAGGTGAGTGGGCTCTTTCAACTAGTGCCAGTAAGCAACTACCTAGCAAAGTTAACACTGACACTAACAATGAACAACTATGCAGACTACATTTAAAAGCATTATCATTAATCTGTGAGAAATGCCCAGCTGATATTTAAACATATTGAAATTTGACAGCGTTGACGTCGCCATTAAAAACTCAGAGAAAAGGCACCGCTTATTAAAACAATGTGTTTGGCATCTCTTACCACAACTTCTGCTTCGTGGTATGAAGTTCCTCTTTAAACGTGGCACTGCAGACTGCAGATGTGGGCTGCACGATCATCTACGAGGAATCGGTCTCATTCCTCATTAGCTTCAGTCATTAGCCTAGCAGACACCCTGCTGGTTTACAAACACAGACACATGAGATAAGAGGGGGAAGATACATGCTCTGGTACTCAGTATCTGTCTATGTGTTTGTGTGAACTGCAAACAGGCTGTGATCAGCATGCGTCTGTAGTGAGGGCAGCTTGTGTGATACCTGCTAATGGACTAGGTGCTTATTTGTGGGAAAAATACACAGGAGCAGATGTTTGCCAATTATCCATAAAAATTGTTGTCTTGGTAAATTAGAAACTCACAACTACAAACATCCCTAATGCTCATGAAGTTTCAAGAGTGAATCATCACAGTTTTATCCACTTACACTCTGAATTAGTATTTTAAAGTGGTAAATATTTTGCATAAAACACTTAAATGTCATAAACCACCGTGTTTAGATACTGAAATTGTGTTTGGCGTGCAGAATTATTTACATGCTGCCAGAAATGTCAACGCAACATAATAAACGCTATTTAGTAATATTAAAGACATGTAGTTAACCGCACGATGGCGCTGTTGTTTACAAACATACTAGTCATCCATCGGTAACCAGTGCAAAAGTATGACTGTTTACCAGGCGTATCAAGTTAAGTTTAGAGAATTATTAAATGTAATGATATTGATAAACAATATCAATTCTTTCGCCAAGCAATGTAGTTCTTCAGAAGCAGTAACGCACAGACGCATCGGCGGAGTAATACTGATGTAATGAGGTCACAGGCATGTGTAACAACCTCTTCAAACGCGGCTCCGCCAATCAGAATCAAGGACCGGAACTATTCTATGAATTTTATTATATGAAAAAACCGGGTAGGTATCAATTTTTGTTAAAATATTTTTGTTAATGTTTAGTTAGCAATTTATCTACACTATCAAATTAATTGATCATTAATCTAATCTCTATATTACCTAAATTATCATCTAATAGTGATTCGTGTAAGAGCGTGTGCTAACACTGAGGCAACAGCGCCATCTAATGGTGTTTAACGCTTATTACAATACATAACTTTATTACGATATTACGATATTTACAATCCAAGAATTGTAGTCATGTGAGACAATTCATTTAAACAACGGGATTGTAAAGTCTTCATTTTCATGTCTCAAATACATATAAAAATATAAGAACCAAGAGCAAAGTACAGTATCTCACAGAAACAAAAGACAACAAAAGGTAAAACAAACAAAATATATAAGGATGTAGCATTAATACACCAAAAAAGCAAGTGAAAGCAAAACCAAACGATGTAAATCGGTACCTTTGTTAGTCCTCTGGTGCCCTCTAGTGTCCACACAGAAGACGGTCGAGTCTCTCTCTCTCTCTCTCTGTGTGAATTTAGCTGATTTATTTGTGAGGAAATATTAAAAAAGAGATGTGAAACAATCATGTGTTTTAATTATATCATCAGGTTTGTATGTGGGTTAGGTTTAGCAGACAGACTGATGATAAACATTTATATATTGTCTGATTACGTAATAAAGATTATATATATATATTTTTCCATTCCTGTTTGAAGGTTTTTACACTGTTTGTAACTGAAATCAGATGAATAAAACAGTGATGAAAACTGAAAACTGTCATACACGTAAACACAGTCACACACACTCCCAACAGATAATTACTACTAGAGAGAGAGAGAGAGAGGGGGGGGGGAGAGAGAGAGAGAGAGAGAAAGAGAGGGAGCTGTTAATAAACTGACACAGCGACACTGTAGGACACACAAAGAAAGAGAGAGAGAGAGAGAGAGAAAGAGAGAGAGAGCTCTCATACATTTGAGGAACGTATTCCTCAAAATAAGAACAAAATCTTTTCAAGAGAGAAATCAAACATGACCCCGTCTTAGAAATGGGAAATATCTTTTTATTGGTAGTTTTAAAGATCCAGGCGTCATGAATAACAGAAATACAATAACTGACATCATTGGAAAGCAAACTTGTAATCCCTTA
>JAZGTJ010012939.1:0-15444 GCA_036877575.1 Botia almorhae
ATTGATCACTATACATTGAGTATGTGCAATCCCTGGGATCGAACCCATGACCTTGGCGTTGTTAACGCCATGCTCTAACCACTGAGCTACAGGAAAGCTTCATCCTTAGATTTCCTTGGTAACTAGATTAAATCATTTATTATCCAAGAAAAGGGTGTTTCTCACTTGTTAAAATATCAGACTTTAAACCCTGAGTAACTAGAGTGTAAGAATGGGCGTTTTGGAGTGTTTACACAGGAAAATACATCAGCCCATCCATCTGGTTAGATTCAGAGTGAAATCAGTTTTGGTGACACATAAAGTATTGCATTCTTTTTCCCATAACAGATGTAATGGTGTCTGGTGAGTGCGAGGGGATAATCTAAGGGCAGATGTAGTTTTGTGACATTGACATCACGCATATCTGAGAAACGTCTATGAACTGAATCATTCTTTTCTTATCTTTAGCAGTTAAAAATATCCACGGATCTGTCACCAGTGGGGTGCGACAAAGATTACTCCTCCTCATGCTGTACCCTGCAGAAAGAACGTTCCTTGAGAAACAAGTTGTGAAAATGGAAATGACCTTGGAAAATGTACCAGCATTGATGGTACAGGTTACATACAGTACTAAGAGTGTGAAAAAGAAGTGTGTAATGGAGGGCAAAGAAAAGGGACACATGCCGTCGTTGATGTGCATTGATGTGTTTTTGGCACCAGTGAGCCCCAGTAATAGGGATGAGGAGAATGTATATGGAACACCGCAGTGTGCAGAGGTAATGATGGAATCTTTGGGTAATGACTCATTAGAGTTCAGTACCATGTCAAGGTTGTAAATATGGTAACAGATGACAGTCTAGCCCCATTTCTGAGGGCAGGGATGTGTTACCTTCAGCTAGCAAGAACTATGCATACAGATAACGTTTTAGATCATATCATATTAACGTAATCTTAAGTTGTGCTAATTAATGTTATTTGTTCTACATTTTATTTCCCCTTATCTGAGATGAAGTAGTTACTTTACAATGTCTTCTAATATAAATGATAATATTTTTTACTAAAGTCATGCTTAACCTAATCACAATACCACAATCTGAACCTAACATAGTGTGACGCATGCATATAAAGACATAGGACGGAAATGACTTTACCTAAATGTCTCCTGTGCACCAGCAAGACAGTGTTACCTGTAAAATGGAACTGTTTCATGCTAGGAATAAAAAAATTCCATGCAATTAAAGCATATTTGCAGTACTGGTTAATGCGTTCAGTGGTTTGACCTTATTTGTCCAGATTGCTGTTGTGAAAATTTGTCAGTTTGTACATGTGATAGATAGTCATGGCCAAATCTAATCGTGGCGTTTTTTTAAATAAACCGAGTAAAATAGCAGCTCTGTGTCAGGGAGCGTATGCTAGGAGAGCAGGTGCATGTTGTTTTGTAAGGACTAATCTGACCTGTAGTACATGTTGCTCATAACACAAAGTAAACCATGTGACTGGGGGCGCGTTGTGGATAGAGGAGTGGGATGCACATCTGTTCAACAGGACAATAATGTCTGTGTCTGGATCTGGATCTGCCACTTCTTTAATCAAACATAAAAACAATGGAATCTTCTAGCAATTTAATGTTTTTACGTTGTTCTTGTAGAGGGTACCTTTTCAATTTTAATAAATGCAATACAATTGTATCTTCATAAAATCTATAAGTATTGCATTACTCCTCATATCTGCCTGTAGTCTCAAGTGTACATTGTTTGTTTACATCTGGAGTTTCATGTTTCTGAACCTCCAATTTAGAGTTCTTGGTTATTATGCAGAGAACCGGTACGTTAAACAGATTTAAAATGACTGGTGTCATACGTTTCGACACAAAATAAGAGTTTCAAACCACACTGTGCACATCAGAGACTAATCCATTTATGCCCCCTGTTACTAGTTCATAAAACAACCACCCTAAGCCCTGAACTGCTGTCTGGGGCCGCGTACTGCATGACAAATAGCTTACCCTGCTTTTAGCTCAGTTCAATAAGGCCAAAATTGCCACTTACATGATTTTGCTGAGAGTATGGCAGATGCAGTTGAGACAGACCGTACGGTCTTGTGTCGAAGCAATTTGTGTCTCACATTTCAAGCAGAGGTAAACGTAGCTGTGGAGCTAATTTTATAGGCAGCTGTGAATAAAATGGAGGTTTCAGTAGGTGCCTACATTAAATTTGTGTACTCACTGTCTGCCTTGCTGTCAGTAGATACCATAGGTAAGGAATAGGTGCCTGAAAATATACTCTTAATACCTGCTTTCTCCTGTCTGCATTGTTCGTGTTTTAAAATAGCCCACAAAGCAACTGTCCAGCTATACTGCAAAGAAAAATTACAAAGGAGATCTCATTCATATCTCACCTAGACAGCAACGCATTTAGATCCTCTGGGCATTTAACTAATAGCAGATAGATCTTAAAGATCTTAAGGGCTTATGTTTCAAAATACTGTCCATCACAGAGGTTCTTATGTGCAATACCAATAAGAGAAAAAAAAGCTGCTGGCTGACGTTCAACCTGTAGAAGCCTCGTTGGGTTAATTTACAAGCATGCAGCAGCAGTATTTATTAATGCTGGGTCAATTGACAGAGGACCAGGATGCTGACCATGCTTCTGTAAGCAACTTGTCTCTTTAGGAGATTAAAAGAGCGCTCACTAATAGAAATAATTTGCTCCCCATCATTTACATTGGTAAGCAAATACTGTGATTATTACTGTACAGGCTATAGTGATGGAGACCCTTTTAGACCCGTCTTACATTAAAACCAAGAGTGTACTGAGAGAGTACAACAGATCTTCCAGATTCTAAACCTAGAGTTTAATGTCCATAGAAAAAATATGTTTTTATATGTTTGTTACAGACTCAACAGCATTAGAAGAATGTGCTACGCCATTGGTAATTATGTAACCATTATAGCACATTTTATAGCACTTTATAGCACTTTAAATAACATAGCATTTCTAGTTTCCTAGCACACGTTTTAAGCTCATCTATAAGTAAGCCTTTAAAGTAGTCTATACTAGTTGTTAATGTTGCATTTACATTTATTTGGAAAGTAGCTTTAATTAGCTTTTAAATAGCTGTAATTGTCACACACTGAAACAAACATGAAATGGAGAGGCAGGATCTAAATGCTGATCCATAATGTTTGACTCCAAAATGCAAAAGATAATCCAAACACATGGAACAAAGATTGGCACAGGGTATACACAGACTAATCAAGGGAAACAAGACACACCTGGAGACAATTAGGGTTAGGGTAACACAAAAGACTTCAAAGCATAAAGACATGGACTACAAAACATGACTTCAAAATAAAAGACATGAGAAAAACAGATGTTACAGTACTAAGTGGGATAACGGAATACCATAACATCAATAGCTTTAAAATTTGACTGAAAAAATGAAAGTTAGTCGTATACACTAAGTTGAAGAATCTTTGATGTGGAAGAAAATTTTAAAGAAGCCAGCGGAGAGCTTTAAGCAACCTGAGACTCCTTGAACAGTCAATAGTCCAATTCATTTATACTTTTCACAAGGCTGCTTGAATTTTCTGAGCCGAAGGGCAGAACTGTGTGAAACGAACCCACAGGCTGCTGTTCCAGCTCCATCTGTGACCAAACTTATTTCTCTGTTTGTCTTTGTGTTGTGTACAGTTTACAGTGAGTGATTTGCGATTGGTGTTTGGTCGGGTGTTTGCATATGTTATTGATTTTCCCCTAAGCGCTCAATGTGCTGAATGGAATAAATAATCAGTGCAAAATTATTGCCTCAGCTTTGTTTATAGAGACTCCCTGGTGTGATTCTTTAAAATCGCTGTGATAATTGTAGCCTAAATTTACCAAAGCCAGGATAACTTGGTAGGATTAGAGGATCTCTGAGGTAAGCACAGCGTAAAGGCCTGTTTCAACGGGCTGGTGAAAAAGTACATAAATTCACATTCACTGAAAACCTGTCAGACCCTCACCAGTAGTAGTGCGACGTTTGTTAACCAATATCTGTTTATCATTTACATTTAGTCATTTAGCTGACGCTTTTATCCAAAGCGACAAATGCAGACAAGGAAGCAATTTCAACAACTATAAGAAGAATTATCAGAGGAATGGTAGAGGTAGGGTTCATGGTATATGGAAGGATAAACGAGATCATCATGATTCTGGGGAATTACACACAAGCTATTTTATTGTGAGATATGGCCTGTGTCAGAAACCTGTCACAGGCAGTATAAAGAGATAGGAAAGCATCAGGGCAAACTCAGTGTTGGCATAATATCATGTCTGCTAAGTTGCCTTTAGCATAGGTGGTCAGCATAGATGTAGCCTAACTATCTATGATATCCCACAATCCTGTGCATGTGGTTCTGTGGTTAAAGGAAATAAAAATGCATCTGATAAAGCAAATGAATTCATGAATGTCACTTTTTCATTTCCTATGACTCATTTTCTAGCTAAAATAATCTGTAGCTTGCTTTGCTGAGCTTACTTAAATTTGTTCTACATCAGTGATTCCCAATGGGGTACAAATACCCCAGGGGTTACTTAAGTAGGTTTCAGGGGAGACTTGGATCATGTTTTTGTTAAACCTATAAAACATCAATTACAACGTAGAATAAAAATTCAGGGCTGTCACCAAATTAAAATAATGTCTCACAGATAATCTCTTACACGTCTGTCTTCGTAATAATACAATGACAGGGAAAACAACAAATTCTGCAAATGTCAAAAATTGTGAAAGACAAAAAATGTATCATGTAATTACTGTAATTTATCATTGTAGGGAGAAGAAGTTGTTTTGAGAAGGAATGTTTTGTGTTTAAATCATTAAACAGACTGTTTAATTACATGAATGATGCATCTATTATTATAGCATGTTATATTATATTAATGATGCATCTATTTCGATGAAGGGCTTCTTAAGTCATACTGGGGGGGTGTTGGGGGGTACATTCTGGAATCTGTTCTAATTAAACATGATATCATGGTGACATTGACATCGGTCTGAGACCAGTTTCCTTAGCAGGCATCTATATTCCACCTACACTTAGATCTGGGATACACATGCATGTGTGCACACAGAACACAAATATAAATAGAAGAGGGAAAGATACAGTAGGAAGAAGCATGAGTCAGATCACCTATAGAAGAAGAGCCTAGTTAACACAACTGAAATGTTTAATCTGAGGGACCTCAGATTAAAACTGCTGTAGTTTTAGACTTCAGAACATGAGAACATGAGATGGTCTTGTCTCTCGACAAGATCAGAGCAATACGCTGGCAGGCTGGGAGAAGGTAATGCACAGAGCAACATCTCGCACAATGTAGCGGCTCTCGTTTCAAACACACACAATTAGTGATGTGCCCGCTGGCACAGCTGAAACCTTCTTAGCTGTCAGAAAGCTCTTGTCTACAGAGTGCAAAAATATCAAGGCAGCGAGACGAGAAGAACAAAGTGACGAGGCCGGTTTTATTTTCCAGGGTCTTTCTGGGAGTAGATGCAGACGGTCGCATTTAGTGTTAAACATGAGATGAGGCTCCTTCTCTCTCTTTCAATCTCTATTGTTCACACATAGTTTCTCTTTTGTGCTGTCTGATCATGTGGGCTGTTCCTGAGTTGTAGAGAGCTTCTGCCACTCGATCAGTGGCGGTGGACTGACAGAATCCTCAGCAGTAATTTCAGGGAAAGGCTTGGCAGAATAGAGTGAGACTGTGGCAGGATCGTGATTGGGCCCCAGATGCTTCTGTTTGGAAGATGGCAGGATAGGCGGCTTGAAAAATGCATTGAAATATCTGAGAGCGAGGAAAGTAAAGAGGTTGGGGGCAGATCAATTTCCACAGGTGTGTTTCTTGGATCAAATTGGCTCAAACTCTGAGTTTTTAGATAAATATCTAAATCCAAACATAGCCCTGAATGATCTAAACAAATGATTTCTCCCTTGAAATTTCTTCAGCCAGTGAGCGAATATTTTTCTGGATGCGTTTGCTTTTTGGATGTCGAGTCAGAAAGTATATATTTGCCTTCCTGATTAGCGACGAAATTGTGTTTCCAAATCCTGGTCAAGTTTTTCTTGTTTTGAACACTGAGTACATATGGTACTGAGACCCAAGAGACCCAATAAAAAGCTTCTCATTTCCAGCATATTATTAGGGCCATAATCAACTGGGTACCCCTTGTCCCCACATGCTTGTAATTACACTGACATGCAGACAGTAGCAGGCAAAGTGATTTTCACTCCCCGCAGAATAGACGGGACCTCTTTAAACACCCAGTCACGTTGCTTGGTGAGCCACACGCAATTTCAATTGCTGAATCTTGGTAAGTGGGGTTCTCATTGTTTGGTTGACCGCACCAGCAGTGGTCCTTATTTGGAGGAAGTCACTTTATAACCGCATGGATATGACATGTAAATGTTATGCATGACGAAAGGTCATATTGGACTAGCCACTTGACCCGTATAGGTCGGTTTTTAATTGGATAAATTATTGGAGCATTCAATGGTGTTAATATGTAGTTAGTCAGTAAGACCTTGACATTAATTTAAACCGTTCTGAAATCTAATAGGCAAAACCGTCATTGATTGAGGTTTCTGTTTGGCTGTGTGACTTGAAGAGTGTCAAGCTAACACAGGAAAGACAATTTTCATTGCAGTTGTGGAATATATAGATTGTGTTCAAGCGAGAGAGAGAGAGAGAGAGAGAGAAAGAGAGAGATAGGTGAGTGTAGGTGTAAATGGGTAGGTGGATTAACCGCCCATATCTATTTTTCTGTGCTGAGTTTGTTTGTACGTACAGAACAGTTATTTTTGGACTTTACATCAAGCATTGAATACGTCACACCAGAACACGATCTTATTCCATACATTAACATTTATTCCTGAACATATGTGATGATAAATATATGACTATGTACCGTACTGACAAAACTGGGCAACTTGGCTAGCAAGACATGTTTACTTCTCTATGTCAGTGGCCTCTCATGAAAATTCAATCTGAGCAAGGTGCTGTGGGTGCGTCAGTGCTTTGGGTATTTTTGAGTCGAGGCATGGGTGATGGTCTCTGCTCTTCGTATTCTGGCAGTGTAGTGCCTGAGGCAGAACACAAAGAGAGAGGCAAGGTAAACAGATGTGCCATGAACCACCAGTGCTGAAATGAACCCGTTCTCCCATTTTTGGTGGGTTTAATTGAATCCTTGCTCCCATTAAAATGACTGGGAGAGCTGATCGACAGCTATCGCCAATGGAAAAGACATGCGCTGAAAAGATCTGGACCTTATTCGGGTCGTCGTGCTCACTGTGACAATATCTCTTTGATGTGCCGTTCTGTGAAGGCTGTTACTTTAAATAGCTGTTTAAAAGCTTCTATTCACTGCTGTCTGTCTATTGTCCTTCGAGAAATACCAACTTCATCTATACAAGGCAATCTACAGTTCATTCAAAGCACATTTTATCACTCTGTGTGCATTCCATGGAATTCAAAGCCATGATGTAGGTACAGGAACTTAAGAGAGGATTAAAATGGACATGAGATCTCTTTAAAATCTTTAAAAGGTGTTTCTTCTACATAGTAATGAGGTTGAATTAATATCAAATGGACACTTTTGCTTCTAAGATGGTTTTTTGTTTCTCCTGAGAAAGAGGCAGATAATTTCATGCGTCTGGTATATCTTCAGATGAGATCTTAACAATGATGCTGTGCTTCACCAAGATGCCAACGTCTGCGTTGAAAAATCAGAGATTATAGATAAAAATGAAAAAATATTTAATCAATTTGTCCAAAAATTGTTTTAGTTATTCTATCTTTATAACTTTATAGCTAACATGTATTCTCGTACGACAATTAGTTAATGTTAAAAAAACAAAATGTTAATAAACATTTGCTTGACCTTGGTCATCTTCCTACAGCTTTGGGGCTTTACGTGCTCCATATGGGCTTAAATCAACTTTCAAATGTTCTTGAGAAGATTTTGGTGAGATCATGATTTTCTTGTCCACTTTTATTATTTGGCTGGTATCCCTCATAAATCAGCATATCTGTTTACCCACACCACCCAATCTGTTACAGAGCCCCCACCTCTGTTCCATTCCACTGGCTTAACACGAACCATCCCTGTGGAAACACTCGTACCAGGTGAGCGAGTGGAGTTGAATCGTAGGTGTGCCAGAACTGCTAATACCCAGATAGGGCTGTTATCAGCAAGCCTGCAGCCGGTGGGCTTTAGTGGACCTCTCTCTTCTTCTCTATAGGACATTTCAAAGGGGGTCTTCCTTCAAAGGAACCAAAGGGAAAGTTTCAGCTTTGGACTCTGCAATTTAGCAATGTCCAAGGTAACCCTAAACAGGCCCCCTCATTGTAGGTTAGGACATATGCAGGGGGGAGACCACAAGCTAGGATGGCACACAAAACATATCAGTATTTGTATCACCAGTCAGATCTCTCGAATCTAGCGCTGAGGCTGTCTGAGGATTCTTGTATTGTTACAACACCTGTGGCCTCTAGACTTCCACTGTGTCTGCGTCGGGCATTGAAAATCTCCTCCGGTGGCGTGCGCTGCTCTTCAGCTACGTATTCAATCATGTGTTTCAAATGTTCCAATTTCATATAGTGCATAAGGTGAAAGCTCCTTTGCCTCCGAGCAATCAAACACCATCTCAAAACAAAATATACTTCTGTGAGCAGTAGGAGTGTTTAAGAGTCTTCTGGGCTGAAGCCATTATTGTCTATTTCATTCCATTGTTTCATAGCTCTGTGAAAATGACAAAACAGTTTAATGACTACCGGCTTAGATTAAACTCGTATAGAAGAAGGTTAACAGGGTGATGTAGTCAACCGAATATCCCACTCGTCTCTCTCTCTCAACGTCTCTTCTCAGGTGGATGGGCATATGTTTGGGGGTAGGGAGCAGAAGTTAACTCATTGTCATGGCAACTGGCCTTGTTCATGTATATTGTTCTTCCCTTTCATTTTTTACTAAATGTAAGGTGTGTGTTCCACATTTCACAACATTAAAGGGTGGAGAAACTAATACTTACAGGTAGAGGTAACAGATGAAGTAGAGAACCGAGTAATTAACACATCATGATATATAGTTAAACTGCTACACCGATGACATAGTATTATTGATTTATTACCTCATACCAGCCAGTGACATCGTAAATCTACACATACACACTCTGCTATATAAACTAATTGACTGTCCAGAACTGACAATGATGCACACGTATACTTAACTGCCTTAAATCACGTTTCAATTAACTGCTGGCACTTAAATTTTTTGAACGCTTAAAAGATGCAAGACGCTTAAAAGTTGTTGATTGTTGGTCAAATATTATGTGAAATTAAATTAAGAAAATTGAATAAGATTACTCGTGTCATCCTGCTATACTGTATAAAGAGTACAAATGACGTTTCTTCTTGGGTATCACGATGTCAAAATATAATTTTTGTAAAATAATATTTTACTTTGTTTTAGGTTGCAACACTGTTACTGCATATAATTTAATAGAGCTCACAACTGATCTGACATGTTATTTGTGCCTTTAATGCATTATAAAAAGTAATCGGTTCAGTTACGTAAGTTGAAATATAAAAAGGTTTCACATTTTCAGCTTTTTCTCATAGCCACCTCCAAAACTTGGCTGGAAGTGAATTATTGATGTTGGGCTACTGACAAAAAATGAAGAACAATTTACTTTGTGTGGGTTTGCCTGAATTAATCATTACATGAGACTAAGATAGGTGATGATTTCTCTTTCATTACATAACCCACCAATTTTCCTGTAAATGACAGATGTCTTCTTACAAAGCAAGACCCAGTCATTATCCACAGCATCATTTTACAGCATACATGAAACATTTAGCACACAGTCTATTGTCATTGTTTTGCATTCTTGCATTTTTTTCCGCCCGCTATGTAACAGCACGCAACATGCAATTTTGACATCAGCTTTCCTAAAGTGTCTGTCGACAGAATTGTTTAAAGTGGGCCATCGTCAGAGTTAATTGAACCTCACGGGTTGTCAATGTTACTGAACTCGATGCCAGACTGGATTAATGCTGTATTTAACTGGAACATTCTGAATATTTATTCAGAATTTTGTTTTCAGACATACACTGAAACGTATTCAGATTCTTTACAAGAGTCTTACAAGCGCCACCTGAGAGACGCAAAACAAAGGATGAAAATATTTTTTTCCGAGTGTTGTATTTCTCTCCAAGGGAATATGTAGGGACCCCTACATATTCCTTCATAAAGAGGTAGCTATAGTTTCCATGGAGACAAAACTGACTGTATAAGAGTTGTACATTTTAGAGATGTAAATGTGTGCAGTGGTCCAGGAGCATTTTTTGCAGACAAACGCACTTTCAAGCCCCTTTCCCACTAGACTAGATTTAAAGTACTGTTGATGTGGTAAGGTATGTTAAATGTATGGTGGAGTGGGGCTTTGTGCAACAGATAGAGAGCAGTGGACTGTGGGTTTATCCCCTGTCTGTGGGCTGGCACACTTGATCAATACTAATCCCCTCATACCTCACGGGTCACATCTGACGATACATTTCTAACTGTCAACACATGAGTGCACACGAAGTGACTCCCAGAAGACCCATTTAACAGTCCTCTGGAACATGAACATGTAAATAAGCATTAATACATTTATATAAGAGCTGCCAAAGTTAACACGACAACTCAAGCGTTTAATCCAGTAATTACACGGCGTTAATATTCATATGCAATCACCAGCAGAGACTGCATCTATATATGTTTTTGTACATGTTTATAGACAGATTATGTCTGTGAAGTGTTGGGAATTTTGTGTCGATTTTTCTGCATGATTTTTGATGCAGTTAAAATATATATGTACATAAAATATATATGTATATATCTGTGTGCGAGTAAGGGGAGTGAAAAGCCCAGCAGGAATCAGCCTCTCTCTGTTGTCATTATATAAGCATATATACTGTGTGTGTGTGTGTGTGTGTGTATATACCACATTTCATATTTAGTGTTTATTATTTTCCATTATTACATTAAATTAATGGACAGCTTAAGGTCAGATGCATACAACATTCCTTGCTGACAGAAGATGCTTTCACCTTCATAAATAATAAAATCAAATAAACAGCATTAAATTAGATGTCCAAATTTAGCAGGAACTCCAACAACAAAGAATACAAGAAATAGAAATAGAAATAGCAGGCGGAAAAATCTAAACTCTGTTCCCTTGAGGCTAGTTTAAGAGGAAACTATTTATAATTTTATAAACTATTTATATTTTACAGGCTTTATCAAAACTTTTTAAGTTGAAAATAGACGTCGCTGATTATGTAAAATGGAGTAATGCCTCCAATTAGCAGTGACGACATTTCTTCTGGTTCCACTTTGCTAACTACTGGTTGTTATAGTCATCGTGATGATGCCTCATTACTATGGCAACTGATATTTATACACCAGACATTAGCTACACTGTCCCAACCAACTGATCCAGTTACATCACTTGGAAAATGACAATGAGGACAGTCGGTCTTCTAAAATCAGATTTAAAAAACAAATCAAAATTCAAAAGTCCAAGCTAACGCACAGCGAGCACACAACCAATCATTCAGTCACACTTATACATATTTCCTACCACAAATACGATTCAGTAACGAATGACGCCTGCTTAAAATCTGCCCTCCTCTTGCCCTGCAGCCCTCAATGCACGTCTTTGTCCGAATAAGAATGAGCCATTCTCTCCCTCACAGATGATCGCTCTTGTCTCCACAGCCGCCTGCTGAGAACGTGACGGCCCACGTGGTTTGGATGCCAGCAGCTGCCTCTCAGAGTCCCGGACGGCTCTTGGCCATCTGAGAAACGTCCTCCGTTTCCGCGCTCCCGACCTCTCCCCCCCCCACCCGGTCCGCCAGGGACTTGTGAGGATTATTGAGTCTCAGGATTACTGAAGTGTCCACTTTGGCTGGGGAGAAAGGGCACACTATTACCCGTGAGTATCCTCTGCTGCTGCAAACCTCAGGTCTGCCGTTGCAATTACAGTCATTATGCTCTTTTGTGCTTACTTGGTAGAAAAGGAAATGCAAAAAGACTATTAGCGCAAATGAAATGCTTCGTCAAACGTTATCTGCATTTACCACCCATTACTTTAAACCGTTTGGACCTGGAGTCCTTTCCAATAGATATCTCTGTTTTTTAGTCTGTTGGTCCAATGTTATTTTGTATGTTGCCACGTAAATGACAACAGATTCTTGGATCTTAACAATGCCTATGGAATGACTTTCCAATTGTCTCCTTGGAAACATGCCCTATAGTTCTGGGTAATGTGGAGCTGTGATTTAAAAAAAAAACTGATGTGGTCACTGAAAGATTGCAGGTTTGAACCCCACGGAGGGCAATTGAAGAGCCATCACCGTTGTACCCCTGAACAAGGGACATAGGCTCAGAGAGTTGTATGAAATTGTCCCTGCCGAAATTGCACAGTTGTCTAAGTGTATAAGCTTGACCCTCTTTTCGATTTTTTTTTTTTCTATTTGCTTTCTAAGACTTCTAATAATCTTATACTGATTTTCTTATTACAATTATAATAATATTATTTGCTTTGTATGATGTTTTTATGTTTTTCAAATATCATTTATAGCTGCATTTCGAAAATCCACAGACCTAAGAACATATTTCTGGTCTGAATGGAAACTGGTCTAATTTCATTAAAAGCATAAGAGCAGTAAATGAAAGCATACATTTGTCTATCAGTCTTTCTTGTCTAATATTTGGAATGTCAGGAGTCTCAGGGCAAACCAATACTACAGCAGACTGTCAGTGGCATGTGACCTGCTGGAACTGGAGTATTGCGGGCAATGTCATTTTACTGTTGTGGTCACAAAATGCCTGGAGCAGGACTGAGGCGCGTTAGTGTTTCAGTCAGTGTGTATGTGAGTCACGTATAGTGTATCAGCCTATTGTAACTTTTTCCTGTAAATGATAGAAAATAATGTATAACGGTTGCGTGTAGCTTTACTGTTTGCTTGTCTGGAGATTTCTGACATATGATAGGTCTACCATTATTGTAGGTCTACCATTACCTCAGAGTATATGCCTTGGTCTTTAGTATCTGTAATAAAGGGGTAAGGTGAAGGTCACAGGTGATTGTGAAACCAAAATGAATGAGTACGGTCAGAGGGAGTGGGAGGCTGAGGGTCTGCACTCTTGCAATAGATCACAGAGCTACATGGATGGATTTATCTATGTGTTGGCTGTTTGATTGTGGAATACATAATGTTAATGAAAGTAGAGATCTGATTGGAGGAAGACTAATAGAAATATTTGTGTATATAGAACAAAGATTAAACACCCTAACTAGGGATGTGCAAAAATACACATTTTTAATATCATCTTGCCTGTGGGTTGCCTGAAGTTGTCTAACAACTAATTGACTAATCGGTCCTAAGGAAGCCCATATAATGAAGCTGATTTATTTCGACCATGTGTTACATAAGACTGAAGCCCTTATTTTTTCTCATTGATTGTCCTGTTTCACCTAGAAATGTCTGATTATAGAAGAAAATGGGTTGTGAACAGCATCGCGTGTTGCTTAATGCATTTTAAGCATTTATTCATAGCGTATCTGTGGTTTGAAGCCAAGTCCATTACATTCACCATCCTTCAGGTGGCTGCTTGACATTTATAATGTAATGGTCATTTGTTCAAGGGAAAGGTGCTTTCATCATCAAAGCAGTCTGACTTGGTAATTTCAGCACATTTGTGGTTGGTCAACATTTGGCTGCTCTTCTTGCGAGCAGAAAAAAGCTGACCAGCAATTCTGGTCACAGTAAAACACAAGACATTACAATCTTGTTTCCTAAATGGATGGATGGATAATCAGGCCGCTACGATCAATCCGGCAGTTGAGGCATCATGCATCTCCTGTCTGCTAGCTAGTGTGTGCTCACACTCTGAGCCCTGCTAAATGAGTGTCAGAGGAGTCTAGCGGCTTTAGATAAGACGGGCTCACAATGGCTGTCACAAACACACACACCGATATACAAAGGTGCCACATACACTGGATCTGAAAGCACCAGGAGGTTGTGGATATGATAAATGCAATGGAAAGACTGTCCTTTCAAACACAGCAGTGTTTCTCTGGAGCATCCTGGTCCTGCAGAGCTGGAGTGAGAGAGTGTGGCTGAACAGAAACCAGGGCTGATCTGCAGTGCCTGGAGTTAATTAACACCAGAGGTCTAGCAGCTGTTGCACCTGCCTCTACTTTTACAATGTATGTACCACATATATGTGTGTATATGCTTATACGTAGCAGCCGTATGGATATATACTGTAACACTACAGTGGATTTAAAATAAGATAAACAGAGTAGTACAAGCTAGGAGATATTTGCTGTACAGACATGGCTTTAAAATTACTTTTAAATGGCTAATTTGATTTATTCTATGTAACCTTATTTAATTAGATTAATACATAAGAGAAACTGCTTTCTTACCTTTTCTGTCTGCATCTGTTTTTCTTTATGATGCATGTATTGGTGAAGTCTGATGTAGTTTTCATTTATGTATTTAATATGTGTAATACAGGCTACAAATAACACATGCATCGTATTTGTATCAGCATCGCATATATGCTGATTACATTCACAATCATTGTTGCTGTCCATATCCAAACTGCGATCGATTATAATTATATAACTGCGATTATAATGTGTTTCACTCATGCAGTCTATTAACTGACAGAAAGTTAAGCTGTAGAAATAGATTTGCTGTGACTTTGACCCCATCAGCACAGCACAAATGGAGGGACATCTGGCCATACATTTTGCCCAACGGATAGTAACGTCTCTCGTTATACAAGAGCTCACTGATTAACTGGAGATTCTTGAAGGCCGTCTATCCTCTTGAGCACAAAAAACTCTAGTCTTGCTCAAGTAAATCCACAAAAAATGAATCGTTTTTTAGTTTGTTTAATCTGTTATCTATCTGTTCATCTGTCTGCGTTAATTTACTTTCCTGGAAGCTATGCGCCTATAAAGATTTATCATGCCACGGTTTAATCACTTATAATGCGAGCGGGGCCTCAGAACCCACGACACAGGGATCATTAATATTTCTAGGAAGACACACCGGTCCATCTATTTCCAGGCTCAGAGCAGTACGTTAAGTGAAGTAACTAGCTTATTTTTCAAAAAGCTTCTCGATTGTCGACACAATGAAGCGTTTAGTGTGCTTTGACATCCAGGAGTCGCGCTGGCCTTGCGGAATTGAATCCTCTCATCGTCTGAAGAGGCAGTTCATTTGTTAACCCTTTTTCCCTGGTCCCTTGAGGGGGCAAACAGTTGTTACTAATGATACACAGTAAAGCTGTTATATGTCGGCTTCGTATTCATATAGATTTTCAGGAGCGCTTAAGATAATAAGACTTTACATTTAGGCATTTGGCAGA
>JAZGTJ010012940.1:0-15444 GCA_036877575.1 Botia almorhae
ATGACAACTTGACATAAACCAATACATCATAACCTGTCAGTGTCTTTGTCATGACAACTTGACAGATTATACTAAGCTCAAACAATGTCATCTTTGCATTAAACATTACATAACTAAGCGAATGACACTTAATGACAGTTGTCATGAACATGCATAAACACTTCTTCATATGTGTCATGTCATGATTATAAAGGTGTCATGTCAGTCTTATACACACCCCTTCAAGTAAAGTGTTACCAATAAGTCTGTGTTAAATAAGCAGAGAATATTTTATGATTCTTTAAAGTCAACATGAATCAAATGTGACCCTATTAACATAATACACGTTCCTAGTCTTTAGTGGCCATGATTTACCAGAAGTAATTTTTCCAAAGAAAAACTGTAATCTTTCTTTAAAATATAGTAACATGCTCCGTATCTGAAATGCCTTTTCTTTCCAGACAATAGCCAATTAACTATTTAGAGTTGGAACAATGCCACCCACAATTTCTCACATGTTAGTAGTGTGCTTTATTGTGTCCATTGTCGAATATTACAAAATATTTACCAAACTAATAAAAGCTCTGTTTCTCCCTGTTTGCTTTAAAATATAAGGAATGTTTCACAAACACAGAACTTATGTTTAGATGCTTTTAGAAAATATCCTTTATAGTTAACTCACATATCTGCTTTTGAGTTTAAATGCACTGTTCCCACAGGGCTGCATTCTGCTCTGCACTTACTACTTGTGAGAGATTTTGCAGAATAATACAGTGTGCTTGCTTTCTGCTACCTGCCTATTCTGCTCTTTAGGACTCTTACTCAACATGAAGCTTTCAGTTTGCTTTCTCTGCTTTCCTTTTTAAATGTCATTTTGTGGCCAAAGACCAAAGACAAAAGACCTTGACCTTTAAACTCAAATGTTTCATGTGTTTAGTTTTACAAATCACATAAAATCATGCTACATGCTTTCTTAGTGTCGTGTTTTTGAAAAATAACCGGTGAAATGTTTTTATCTGGGAGCCCTTGTTTTACTATCTTTGTGTTCAGAATTGTATCACTTTTCTAATTTACACTCTTTAAATTTGATGTTCTTCTACATGAACTGAAACAATTCTTTCGACAGTTTGGCCTTTTTCACTGCTTACATGACCCCTTAATCGCCGATGAGACTATAACAAACAGGGACAATCAAAATCTAACCCCCCATCTACACGTTGCTGTTTTGGAAAGCTGTATCCTGGTAAATGGTTATTCTTAAAGCCATTTGTTGTGACTTTTTATACTATTTCTCTTGATCATACTTCAAAATTCATCTGCTCCTTCCCCACCAAATTCACCAGTGCTATTGATTCATTCTGGGAATGATGTAAAGAATGCAAAGAATGAAGGGCTTCTAGGTTGGAGAGATGTTCATTGGGGTGCTCATCAGTGTGTTGGTCATGTTGAGTCACAGAGAGCCAATTTCAGCCATTCTTCCGCATTGGTCCTATTGTGTGTTGTTAAAGTCTAGCATTGGTTCTGCATCAGTGTCAATACACTCATCCTCTGAGAATGGTAGTTTGTAGGTTTAGACAGTCCAACTTCTATGAGTATTGTTGGTTTGTAGAAAGAGTTTTCATACAGTATGTTTTGTCTTTTTTCTAACAAAATGCATGAGGCCATTTTTTGTGCTGTGAAATGAGTATGCCTTGGCCTAATCCAGCTGGGTAAAAATCATTTAAACCCAAATTATGTGGCTGTCTCTTGGGCAGCGCCCATATTTGTATGAAAACAATGATGTTGTTAGGAATCTGGACTCCCGGCTTTCGTTGTCTGTTGTCTTCACCGCCTTCACTCCCTGTTTCTAGTAAATGTCATCACCTGTGTCAGCATGATTAGTTTGTGTATTTAAGTTCAGGGTTTTGTATGTTCGGGTGGTGGGTTATTCTTTTATGGTGGGCCGGTAGTGTTTGCGACAAAAATGCAACAGGACACAGAAAATCAGAAAACCACCTAACAACGGCAAACAATAACCCACCACCCGAACATACAAAACCCGGAATTTAAATACACAAATTAATGATGGTGACACAGGTGATGAGGATTACTAGAAACAGGAAGTAAAGACAACAGACAACGAAAGCATTTCAGAAAATAAGTCCAGACTCACACCGTAGCATGGGAGTCCGGATTCCTAACAGATGTGGCTTGGTAAGATCATCAGCAAGAGGGCCTAGATTACACTTGTAGTGCACCGTAATGGATGTATTGATTAAAATACACTCCAACTTTACTTAAAGGTGCACTGAAGTAAACCCTTCCCTGAGTAAAAATATTAATTTGACATATATGTGAAATGATGTAAACTCAGATGAGATCACCTTCAACCAGTAGAATACATGTCCATGTTTCAGGTCATATTATAATCCATAATCAAAAGAGGGGGGGGGGATCTATTTTGCTTCAAGAAAATTAAACCTAATTTTAGCACCATTAATATTTGTTCACCTTATTTCCAAGCGATACAGAGTTAAACTTGTGGCTACTTGATAGTGGTCAGTATAAAGATCAATATCATATCGGACAAAAAAATGCTTAAAAAAATGCTTGGCAAACCTTTAATGATATTGCAATGAATCACTCCACCACAATGAAGATTCTTTACAAGCACTTAAATTATTCAAAAATGAAACCAGTTGGATTGACCAATCATTGTGTGTCTTCTGGAATGAAACAAATGTTGTTTCTTAATCAAAGCTTATTTTGTCTGGATCAAATGGCTAAGCAGAGCAACAAGAGGAAACCAGATGATAAACAAAACAGAAGTAGCATCTAGTAATAAAGCGTGACAAGTGTCACAACCACGTATTTGATGACTAGCTTTTGCTACATTGAATACAGTACCACATGGCACACTATAGGGCTTTGGTTTTTGCTGTTGCTCTGCTGTTGCCTGTCAATGATGAATGCGACTGAACCTTGATGATGAGAAGTAACTGTATTGTCTGTTAATGTCCAGTTTGGAGATTCCCAGCAGCTGCGGTTGGTGCGCATCCTGCGCAGTACGGTGATGGTGCGGGTGGGGGGAGGTTGGATGGCCCTGGATGAGTTCCTGGTGAAGAACGACCCCTGCAGAGGTAACACTCACCCACTTCTACTTCACTTCCGGTCCTACTCAATATGTCATGTTAGCCCATGCTGGTGTTTCAGTAGAATTAATTACAATAAAATGGTGAACAAATGTGTTCACCTTATTTCTTAATTCTCTTGATATAATATGATATATGAAATAATATATGAGTTTCTGCCAATGTAATGCTGCCTGTGTCAGCAGTCAACAGAAAAGCAGCTCACTAGATTTTGGAATAGAGCCCATGTACAATGTATCTCAAGTATAGACACCAACAATTACAGCATATAATAATATTAAAGAATAATCTTGTGTAGGCTGTAGCAATTTTGCGGCTAAATCTTTCCTTCCTGCATTTTGGCTGTTAAAGACATTGTTAAAGCTTGCTGTTTTTTCCATAAAGCTTTTCTTTCTGAGTGTCCTTTATCCTGCTTCCTTCTTTATGAACCCAATTATCGTTTCTTCTAGTTCACCACCACGGAAGCAAAATGTTACGCTCGGAATCAAATTCGTCAATTACTCAGTCTCCTATAGGTTGGCAACTCTCACACTTTCTCTCCTTGCTCCATCCTAGTGGTATGTGTGCATCCCTGTGTGTGTGTGTTGGTGAATGGTATTCTTACTAACATTAATCTAATGTTTCCCTTTCCACCATGCTGTCTGGGACCATTTAGCATGCAGTTTTGCCATGTGTCCACTTTCTGCATGTGCTCACTGTAGCTCTGATGCAATGAAACTTGCTTGACAGTCTCACCTCTGCATCTCTGCAAGAGATCACTGCAAGAATCAGTCATCATTTCAAGTCAACAACAAGCAATATGCAAACTATAAATACATTTTAGGTGGTTTATTAATGAGTTCTTATGCTCATTTGTTTTATTATAGACTTAAACGACTGCAATTTGTATTGTTTTTCTGTGTTGTATATTTATTTATAAACAGCATCAATGTTTTTATCTTTATTTTTATTTACCTCAGTAATGTGAAGTGAATGTCCACTCTTTTACATCAGATGAAATCAAATCCCAAAGCTCTGCTCCATCTTTTGCTTATTTTTGTGGGTGCACACTCCACAACCTTTAAAGAAATATTCCTGGTTAAATGCTTACATTTCTGTTTTTACTTAAGCTCTGTCATCAGCTTCTAAGACAAATAAAAATGATTATATATAACTCTATGTGTTCGGTTAGTGAAAAAACATATGGACATGCCTTGATTATTATTAACTGTTTTTTGTGTGCTTTAGTTACTGCATATACCATTTTCAGTTTACATAATTTATATACTGTATATTTTACCATAAATGCAAGACAAAAAAACTGAATACAAAATACATAATATATCATAAGTGCATTAATATAAACAGGTTTTTTGTTTGTTTATCAACACAACATCATGTTGAGGGGTAATCAACAGCATGTCATAGATGCATTTAATAGAGATTAACCTTAAAGTATATTACTACATAAAGAATATTACTTTATTTTTAAAAATCTGATCTAGGTTTTGCCTCCTAGCTTACAGAACTGTGTATCTCTCCTATAGCTAAAGGCAGAACCAATGTGGAGCTTCGAGAGAAGTTTATTCTTCCAGAAGGCACCACACAGGTGATGGCCAGCTTTCGCTACAGAGGTAGAAGGTCACGGCCTTCTTCAAGAGGCGCTTCCCCGAACAGATCCAACTCCAGCCACAGCTGCCCTGCACAACCCAACCCACCTGGAGCAAACACACCCAAGGTATTTGTTAGTACTGATGTTTTGTAGAGAAGTGTGTTATTTCCTTTTTTTTTTTAAAGGTTTCATGATTTTTTATTTCCTGTCATAAATCATTAGTTCTGTTCCCAAAATGTAATAAACTGCTGTGCTGTTTACTGCCTATAATAGGCAGCACATTAAGAGAACAGAAATAGACACTTTAGCTGCTATCTTATAATTTGGTCCAATAAAGGTGTCATAGAAGCGAGGACCATATCTATGATGCTTTGGATTGTGGCCTACATAGGCAGCTCAGCTAGTTTTTTTAAAGCAGCGATCATTTTTTGTTGATGTTTAATTGTTTCCTGTATTTATCTTTTTCTTTTGCTACCCTTTCGTATGTGGTTTATCCACAATTGTTTCTCACAGACTCCCCAACATTTACCTCGAAATTATGATAAACCCTGGCTGGCAAACAGCAAATCAGCTGCTCTTCTTAAATCATCTGACTCCTTTGACAGCCAAGGGTCATCCAATGAGGTAACACTGCTGAGTGGCCAATCCCCATCTAATCTATGTCTGTCCTGCTGGTCTCTATCTCTACCTTGACTGATCTAATCTTTTCCTGTGTTTTGGATTAAGTTTAGCCTCAACCTATGGGCTTTGTAATGATGCATGAACAGTTGGTATTCTGTTATTAAGACAGTGTGTTGGAAGCATTTAGCTTAAATTTCTCTGCTGCAAACGGAAACTGGGTTATTTCTATGGATCACTGTTATGCCTTCTCAAATTCTTTAAACACTAACTGTAAAGGGTTTATCATAATCTTTAAAAGCCTGCTCTTTCAGATCTTTCCCACATTTTCTTTTAATTCGTTTAATTGTACTGGTCACATACACCCCTGCAGAGTGTTATGTGACAGCTGCATTTAGTAGGAATGAATTATCATTCTGTGTGTATATGGAGCTATTCCTGGTAATCATAGCAACCTTTTGTCTTAGGGGGCTGTACATAAAACACACATATCCTAACCTGCCACCCGCAGTGAATTGCAGTAAAATTCGCAGGCTGTCCTTTCTGGTAAATGTAACTTTTATAGTTTGAAAACAAGTCAGTGGACATATGAGAATGCACACTGTGCCTATTTAGTATTTTTATACTTGAAGTACTTTCATAATATTTTAACAAAACAGTACAAATGTACAAGAAGACAAGAAATCAGATCTGTGTGATTGGCTTCTTATGTCAGCACATCCTAATCTAACGAATAATTAAGTTGTTAATCTTACAGATCTTTGTTCACATGAATATCAAAACAGTAGTTAATTAGTAATCAGTTTAGTAATTTAATGATAACTTATTGAACTATGATTGCCATGACCATATACACACTACCAAAAGTTTGGAATCACTTTACTTAAATGTTTCTTGTCATCTTAAAAATTCTTTTCATCTGAAACTTTGCTTAAATTTGTAACATTTTTACTGGAGACAGAATATAATTGTGCCAACATATTAATTTCTGTATTTAGAAAACTACAGCTTTATTAAAAAAACTTTTTTGAAATGGATGATAGCAGCTAATAAGGAGGATAGAGGGGAACTCCTTATAAATGCATGGTTATAATCTAATAAACCATGTAAACAATGTTGCATTGTTGCAAAGCAGATGTAAATAGTAGATGTCTATATACTGTATAAACTATAAACTCACATATTATTTCAAATTTTAGTTCTCATAAGATGTATATTAGTAATAATAATTAATGATACTGTGTTTGTAATCTGTTTAGGAATAGAAAAATGACTGAACTTACAATAACTAACCTTTCACTAATTAATGTAGTGCCAGCAATGAAATGCTATTATTGTTTTATTTCATTGTTTGGTTCATCTTACAGAGCACACCCATTCAGGGTAGCAAGCTTCGTCTTCCAGGCTATTTATCAGGAAAAGGTTTCCAGTCTGGAGAAGATGGATCTCTTATCAGTGCTGCAATGATGAGGGCCAGAGATCAAGCCATAGGTGTGCCATTTGTACCTTCAATTCTCATTGAAGTTTCTGGCAATATAAAATAAAGAAACATTACATATGCAGTGGTTTCAATGTGATTTTAATTTGGCCATTAAGTTTTCAAATACATAAAGATATACATTATTCCTTCCATAATATTTTAGCTATGTTATCCAGCTTTAGTCACCAGCTATCATAAACCTTATCACAGTGGAATTGATTTGACGGATGACATCCTCTCTGTTGGCATTGCCAAAATTTGGTCAAGAATATGTTGTTCATTTGGGAAAGGGCATATCAAAGTGAAGCTGGACAAAGTAAAAAATAAACTTTCAATTCAAGTCAATTGCAATGTCAACATATTTTGGTTGATAGTGTAACTTCACTTTTTTATTTAAAGTAGTCACATTAAAAGCGTTAACCACTAGGATTTAAAGTGAAATACCAACGCCAACAAACGTTTTTTTTCAATGTATATATATATATATATATATATATGTATGTATTTTTTTTTATTTCTTACATAAAAAAATGTTGAATTAAAGAATAATGTACCCAAGAATAAAGTTAAGAAACCCCCAATGTCTTTAAAACTTCTCTTAAAAAAAAATGTCTTAGCTGCTGAATGATGATCCTTTCCTTAAGTTAAGCTTCAGAAAAAAAAACGGTTATGGAGTCGGAAGAAAAAAACATTGAGTGCGTTGAAATATGTTGATCTACTTTTGCGTTGATAGTAACGACTGGCGATGATTGAGGAATGAAACTTCATAATGATGGTATCCAAAAAGGCAAATCTCATTCAGACAGCACGCCAATTAACAAAGTCCAAACAATCAGGTATCTGGACAATTAAAGTCCTTAGGCTGAGCTTAAAACAAAAGGCTTCCCAAACAGGACTTCACAAGATAATAAAAACAGTTTGAGGTAGCTCCAAAGAACCATGCGTCCCCTCTACCACAACTGAATCTCTTCTTCATACAACCATTCACCTAATATGCATTCCAGGTGTGTCTAACCAGCACCCTCTAGTGCCCTGTAGCTCCATTAGAAACAATTTTGTTTCCATTATTCTATGGATAATAATTAAAAAAATGACAGACATTTTATTCTGTTACGATAGATTTACAGAACTTAAGCAAATAAATTATATGTCTGCGGTAAGCCGTTTCTATTCAGTTTGCACAGTCTACAAAGAAAATAAATGCCAACACAAGCCTACTCATGTCATGTTATCAATCGTTAATAATTAAGAGTAACTTGATTGGTAACTCGATAGGCTGTGATAACTTCCCTCCTTCCTTTGCATGCAGCATCAGATATAGTAAACAGAGGTATTAGTACCGGCAAGTTGAGCCCTATAAACTACAGGTTGCTAAATGTTCAGAAAGTTTAGCCCTAGTCTCTACTCTCTGAAACAACATTCAATAAAGGTATTTGTGCTCTCCTGTGTTCAGTACTTCTGCGTATTATTTTAAAAAAAGGACCTTTATCGTGCCGTATTAGTCTCACCCATGCTTTCCTCAGTTCTTTCCGTGTCTTGAAATCATGAAACTGAGATAAGGGTGTCGTTGTTTAGAATTATAGCAGCCCGGTACGCTGCTATAACCCAAGAGGATTCAGCCATTAGTTTTGACTGCGTTGCGATGGTACCGGAAGTAGCGATACACTGCTTCACTGACCAGAAATAGGTGTGATAAAGGTCTATTGTTATATATTATTGGCAGTCTTATGTCCCATTGGGGAGAAAGATGTTTAGTAAGTATTTTTATTGCCAGTATGATAATACTGACATTTAAGTGGCTTTAAACTTTTTTCACAGGGTCTACTAAGATTCCAAATAAGATACCTGGCAGCAAAGCAGGAAGCCGGGGAAGCAGTCGGCGAGGCAGCGATGCCTCAGACTTTGATATTTCTGACATCCAGTCAGTCTGCTCAGATGTGTCAGAGATGGTGACAGACTCAGGGCGGCCAACACCCCACTCAGCCTCTCGCCAGCATAGGGGCAAGCCCTCCAAAATCCCAACACCCCAAAGGAGGAGCACACCTACTAGCAAACTAGCGAAGACTTCCAAGAGATAGTCAACAGTCCAATGAAACACAAAAGGGGCATGATCTTGGCCTCCCTTCTGACAGTACTGAGATAGTGTACTCTTGACAGACTGGACAGATGTAGCTTGACACTAAAGACTTTAAAGTGTTATTTTGCAGCGTAGCAAGATATAAATTATACTATTGTGAATGTGGCAAAGGAATATAGTGGAGTGTTTGTGTGTGTGCGTGCAGAATGCAGTGGCCTTGTGTATTTGTCCTGTACTTTATGTAAGTGTTTCGTCACGATTTTGTTGGATCGCTGAGTAACCCAACTCAGTAAAACAAGACTGCATGTTGTTAGGTAAACTAACATGTTTCAACTTGTCTTTGTTAGGGGAGAAGCTGAATGTCAGTCATTTCTTCAAGCTGACAAGCTTGTCACTAATATTATGCCTCTGTATTCTGCACTACAGTTATTTATTCATCTATTTAAAGTGCAACAACAAGCTGCTGTTATGAAGTTAAAGGGCAATAGAATATTCCCACTGTAACCACATCTACTACTCATACATTGCAGTTAAACCTGATTACGGCGTTTAAACACATTAACATAATAACTGCCTGCAGCATTCGCAATGTTTTTTTTAATCAGATCAGATTGTGTGCCACATTACTGTGACTGGAACATACTGACTAAAAGACATTCAGACTCAATTATGCCTGTGTACTTCTGTGTACTTGCCTGACTGATGCAGACTTTTTGTAATAAATCTGCTTGCAGGAAGCTCAACAATATATTCAACCAAACCAGCTTTGCATGTTTCTATTTATTTGATGCATTTATGATTTTTGTAAAACGGCCACAAAAGAAATCATTTTAAATGATGCACATGTATGTAATAATTTCTCAGCCCTGCAATTAGCAAGTCTTAAGTAGTAAATAAAATGTTTTTACGAGAAGATAATACTGTGTCAGCTTAGCAACTGTGTAGCCTTTAGCAGTTTCTGTGCCAGGATATGTATGTCACAGAATGAGGTCCTGCGTAAACATATCTAAGGTTAGTGATGCTCTGGCTAATCCTCAGTACCTTGCTAGAAAATTTGACAAAAAGTCAGAATTGCATAAAAATTAAAAATTTTCAGGTTATACAATAATCAACACAAATCTCCTTGGAATATATGAATTTACTTTAACAGGATCTGTCCTATTTAATGACACTGATGTGGAACTGCATGCTGACTGTAAATGAAACTACAGCTTTTCATGGAAAACATTTTTATCCTTGATTATAAATATTTAGAAATGCTTCTTTAGGAACATAACATTAAGTCTCCATTTATTATATTACATATAGTTTTACACCATTTATTAATCTTTGTTAATGTTGGTTAATGCAAATACAATTCTTCATTGTTCATGTTAGTTCCCTGTGCATTAACTTTATTTTAAAACTATTAGTGTTAAAATGTTAAAATAAACATTACTAAGATTAAAAAATGCTGTATAATTATAAAGAATTGTTAGTTTATGCTAATTAATGTACTTAACAAATGGAACCTTACAATAAAGTGTTACTGCCTCATTTTTCTTTATTACTAATAAAGCTTCATTTACAATTTTCTTAGCTATTACCTGTTAGTAATGGCTAATATACTGCAATATTACTGTTGTTGTTAAATTTAATTAAAGCAATAAGCCACTCAGGCTTACAGTAATTTGACCACAGGTAAGTGGCGTTTTAGGAACGATATAAAACAAACAGCTTAAACACTATTCACAGTTTTTTTTATTGCAGCAACAGCTATATAATAAAGGCTCTGCCTCCTCCGCGCCACCAGAGGGAACCCTCACCGGAATACTAATCAGTTCTCATTCGGACTCAATTTCCCATAATGCCTCATACCCAGGACTAATCATTTCCTGCCTCACACCTGTTCCCAATTACCATTTCTTTTTTAAACCATTTCCATGTTCCTTGTCATTTAATTGTGAGTTGTGTCAAAGTGACAAGCGATGTGAGTTTTGTTCTAACCAGTTGTGACCATGCCCGTGAGCAATGAGCTAAAGAACATTCTGTTGGTTGCCTGGTTTCTGGCCTTTATTTTTTTTGCTCTGATGTCTGTTCTTTTGCCGTCTGATTTGTGTTGTCTGCAAAACTATCAAGCAAAAAATGAAAACTTAAAATTTACATCTGCAGTGTGGTTGGCTGGCTTCTACTCCATTCTATTTCCAACAGTTGTTCACCAGTTCATCTGAAAACTAATTTTACAAGCATAGGGTTGATACACCTTTGAGCACTTGAGGAAGATCTAATGATTAAATTAAATGAATTAAATGAGATTAGAATCATATCTGTGAAAAGAGTGGCCAGAGATAATAATCTTAAGGCCTGTGTTTTGCACAGTAGCAGTTTGGGTGACCCAAGTTTGAGTCCGGGCTTGTAATTCTTTCATGACTCCTGAACAAATGGTTAAAATTCTATATCAATGCTATAGTCACTACTGAAAACTAATAAGGAAGAGTGATTAACTGATCAGTAGGTAATAGCATGCTAATGTTTGGAGTAACTTATTTAAGAGTCTTTATTAACTGCTAAATGCTGTATGCTGTAATGCTGTATAAAGTAACTAGGAATTAACTACTCCTTTACAGTCACATACAATTAATTATTCCAATAATGGGATTATAAATGCTCCTGTTTATTATTATTATTATTACAAGTTACAAATTGATTTTATTGTCATTTCAATCATATACAAGTACATAGTGAAACGAGACAACGTTTCTCCAGATAAAGGTGCTACATAAAACAAACACTAAACATCACGGACATTAAAATGTTTTATTAATAATAATAATAATGTTAACAAATTTTATTTTTTAGGAGACTTATCAAAGAACTTCATACTTCATACTGTTACTAACTAACATTATCTGTAATAGTATTCTAAAGTTTAGATCATGGTAACTTGAAATAATGTAAGATTATGTAAATTATGTAAGAACACAAGACTCATAATAACATTATAATTACAATAACATTATTATCATAATAATTTTTAATAAATTCGCCATAGTAAAACCTTACATTTAATTAAATTAAATTCAGTTTTATTTATAGCTTTTTTACAATATTACATTGCTTCAAAGCAGCTTTACATATATTAAAAAAAGAATAATAATAAAACTAATGTCAGACATGGTATTATTGCAAATAATATGTGTGAGATGTATATTAATAAAAGTAATTAGGCATACTAGGTTTATAGTAGGCTTATAAAAAAGGGGGTGACTGTACCAATAAAACTATAAAATCCAGCCTGTTTAGTTTCTATATTTTTACAGAAGTGTACTGTTATAGCTGCAATTAGAAACATTAAGCTTCTGTCACCATCTCTGTTTGTAACATTTCTCAATGTTTGACATAAAATATGATAAAATCAGACCCGACAGTTTTAAATCGATAAAAAATTGTTATTATTATCAACTCTATATTTATATCCAAGAAAGTTACAAATTACAGCTTTAATGTGCCAGAGAAAAACTTGCCTTCCCAGTTGAGCCTTGTTTCTTACAAAGTTTTATCTTGCCACTGTCCTGTTGGCTTGCTTACTGGGAGACTACTAACAGCTACTATCTAACTACTATGTGTAGGCTAGATTAAAGAGGTGGGACTGTAGATTCAAAATCTAGATTCAAATTTGCATAATGTGTCTGCCTCCCGGACAACACTGGGAAGACTATTCCAAAGTTTGGGTGCCAAATATTAGAAGGATCTACCACCAGCACTTGTTTTTAAAATTCTGGGTACTAACAGTTGGCCAGAATATTCAGATTGCAGTGAATGCAAAAAACTGTAATAGGAGAGGAGCTAAACCATTTAGGGCCTTGTAGGTAATCAGCAAGACATGTTAAACATTTATTTAATGCTTGATAGGCAGCCAGTGTAGTGTTAACAAAACTGGGCTTATATGGTCATACTTGTTCGTTCCTGTGAGAACTCTGGCTGCTGCATTCTGAACCATCTGGAGTTTTTTAATTAATCTTGCAGGGCAGCCACCAAGTAGGGCATAGCAATATTTAAGTCTTGATGTCATGAATGTATGAATTACAATTTAATAACAAAGTTGCTAGTCATCCAAATTTTGATATCTACTATGCATTCTTTTAGTTTGGTGAATTTATGAGTCTCGTTGGGCCTAGAAGAAATGTATAGTTAAGCATCATCAGTATAACAATGAAAACTAAATCCATGTCTCTTAATAATTGCTCCCAGAGGTAGCATGTACAGGGTGAAAAGTAGGGGCCATTTTTAAAATTTTTGCTTAAGATTGCGAGTATGTCTTTTTTAGTACGCAAGTAGCATTGCTGTATCAAGATGCAGTACTTTTTCTCTAACCTTTATTAATTCTATGGGTAAGAGTGTATCTAGTGTACTAGTGAAAATAGAGACCATACTGCTAGTCATATTATCTAATTCATTCAAGGTGCGCTAAACAAATAGGACAATTCAGGCATGGAATTTGCGAATTTATCTTTAGTTGTTGTGATAATTGTTCTGCCCTGTTGATAACACAGAGCAAGTAAGGTGAATCAAAAAACTTTTAATAACGTTTTGTCCTGAGTGACTCTAGATGCTACATACCAAATTTCATGCAAATTTAAATCTAACTGGAATCAAAAGATACCACTCTCGTGATTTTATATGGAGCGTTTTTGTGGGCAATTTTTAAAAGGAATTGCAAACTGCATTTGCAGTTGTGTTTTCTTTTTGTGGATGTAAAAGTTTAATGCAAATAAAACTTGCAAATTGTTTGCATTTTCGTTTACACTAATGTACATACTGAGTCTGCCAAAACTCAAAAGTAATTGCAATTCTCTTTGCATTGCCTTGCACACAAACCCATCAATCAGTTTCAGGGGTGGAACTATATCATGTTTGTGTTGGGAAGTAATGTCACTCACATCCGACCGAATTTTGCCAGATTTAACAGAAATGTGATGACCTGAGATTTCTGTATTTATTTTAAGCATTTTGCGATAAATTCTGTAAAACTCTGCAATGGAGAAGCAGTTGCTATAGTTATGAAATTACCCACAGTAAGCTAAACATACCTCGCTGAGGCATACAATCACATGTGATTTGAGAAAGCGCGCTGGATAAGCGGGTTACACTCGCACATACACATACACTCGCAAGGGTCATGGGTTCGATTCCCAGGGTGCACACATAGCACACAAAATGTATAACTTGAATTAACTGTAAGTCGCTTTGGATAAAAGCGTCTGCCAAATGCATACATGTAAAATGTAAATGCATAACAAAACCTAATGGGAACACTTAAGCAGTTATAGGGAAATGTTCAGCGACAGCCTTAAGTGGACCTGTCTGCCAGACTTAAGTGGAGTAGCATTCAGCAAAATCATCTGTTCCTTACATTTCTCTCCTAGGTTGTCTACTGTGAGTGACATCACTTCTCAACACAAACTTGCCCCATAGTTAAGGCCCACCCCTGACATTGATTGACAGATTTGTGTGCAAGGCATCATAAATGCAAATGCAAAGAAAATTGTGATTACAGTTTTGGCCACACCAAAGAAAAAAAATAGCAAACTGGTAATTGCTATTGCAATTTAAATTTGACAGGGTTGTAATTCATAAGACATGGGAAATGCAATTGACACTTTGCATTTTCATTTGAAATTTGGCAGACATTGCATGTTAGCGTAAATGAAAATGCAGATAAACTGCATTTGCATTTGAATTGTGTTATATCTTTTACACTCACAAAAAGAAAATGCAATTGTAAATAAATTCTTTTTTCAAATTCTCTGCGAAAACGCTTCATAATTTTAGGTCAAAATTTTTAAACGTTTTAAGCAAAAACACCACATCAACAATCACATCGAAGTGCATCCTAGCAGTCTAAGCTTTTAAAATGTGACTTTCAAAAGCACAAGTGAACCGCAAGTTAAACTATAGTTCAGATTAGATCATTCTGAAAAAGACAAAAACACAAGCAATTTTCAGACCATCTTTGACAACAGCATTTACTGCAGTCTGGACACGTGCCATGCTGGAACCGAGCCCACAACCTTACAGGTTCTGGGTTTGCCCCTTAGCAAATTGCACTACTAAGCTGGCACACATGCTGAAGGCTGCTGGAAAGATTTTTCAAGGCAAGAATAGGACAAAATGGGGACTAAGTAACTTTGGTGCAGCAATGGTAGCGATAGAACAATGTACATAAAAACATTGTGGTTAATTTAGGTATAGCTGAAAATATACTTAAGATAAAGATTTTATATAGATTGTGTGCTGTGATAATATGTCATTTAAAAGATTTCAAAATGATGGACAAATCATGATTTTCTGACAAACATTTCAAAAGTTACCAGCAAAAAGAACTATTGTTCAAAGCACTGCGTCAGCACACTTGGCCACTCCACTGGCGCCCCTAAATCTGGAATCGTTTCTGGAATTTTTTACCACAACCGACCATTTTCGGGAGCAATACACAGTTTGTCCTGCAGGTGACAGTAATGATGCTTGTGTGCCAAAAGGAAAAGATTATTGTTGTCCTTGTTATTTTGACTATAAACAATGTGATGTC
>JAZGTJ010012941.1:0-15444 GCA_036877575.1 Botia almorhae
TGCAAAGACCGTAATTTACTGTTATATACAGTTTGCTATATACAAGCTTGACATTATACGTACAGTCACATCATTCTAAAATGATAATTGGTAATAAATGGTAATAAGTGGTAAATGGTAATGTAGGTCAGGGATACTTTACTGACATCTGTAATAAAAACGTTACCCCCAAAAATGAAAATTCTGTTATTTAATCACCCTCGTTTCAATTCATATTTCTTCTTCTGTGTCACACAAAAAGAGACGTTTTGAAGAATCTTCACTTCCTTCTTTTACATTCAGCTAAAGTATAGAGTGATCGTTTGTCAAGCTATGAAAAGCACAAGAAGGATTACTGTATTCTTTCACTGCGTGTGATTTTCAAAATGTATTCTCTTGTGTTCCACAAAAGAAAGTCATACAGGTTTGAAACAACATGAGGATGACAGGACAGAATGTTCATTTTGGTGTATAACATGAAGTTTCTCTAACGTGACTCACAACATGGTAGCGTTTAGTTTATTAGTACAACTGATTGTGATTGCTCACATTCTCCTCTGTTCCTGCAGCTGAAAGTTCTCAGCCTCCGTCCTCCTCCAGTAACTCTGACGAGAACATTCGCTCCATCTTAGAGCAGGCTCGGAGGGAGATGGAGGCCCAGCAGGTGGCGCTGGAGCCTGTACTGAAGGCCAGCTCTATGGCCCCAACAGATCTCTCGCTCCTCGGCTCCAAGCTCTTGGCGTCACCACTCTCCGCCCTATCCTACACCCCTATAGCTCAGGCTTTGAAGAAGCCCTCCACTTCCCCTCTCCTGGACTTCCACACTGGGGTGAAGAAGGAGATGGGTGAGGTGGCCCTGTCAGAGGTGGGGCTGGATGGAGTGCCCAAACTTGGACGTCTGTCTGAGAGTGGAGGTGGAAGTTCTTGGAGGGAACACTGGTGGAATACTGGCCTCTCTGAGCGCCGGGGAACCGGGCAGCACTCTGTTAGCGAAGACGCTCACAATCAAGAGGATAGCAAAGAGGTAGAGTGCATCATCAAGATATTTCATGGTGTGGTGAGCTGTTAACTGTAAAATTACACCACCATTGATCACCATTGATGGTTGCTTAACCACTAATGAGTCTCTAACGATACTGTCTGTCTAATAAGTGTACGGTGAGCCACTTAGGATAAAAGGATATTTAGTTAGTTGTTTAGGTAGTGTTTAGTAGTGTTCCTGTAGCTCAACTGGTAGAGCATTACGTTAACAGTGCAAAAGGTTGTGGGTTTGATTCATAAGAAACACACATGCTGATCAAATGTACAGCTTGAATGCGCTGACAGTCGCTTTGAATAAAAGCATCTGCTAAATGCATGAATTTTTTAATTTTTTAAATGCATTTGTAATTACTTCAATAAATTCCTTATTTAGCTCATAACAGTACAGGCATAATATGGGCATATTACATGCTAGGTTTTAGAATAGCCTCCCACTTATTACTCCTCTTACTCTCACCTAAGCCTTATACAGTTTCACCACATGGCTCACCCAACCCTCTTTCTCTTTTCACCCCACCAGAAGCTTCCTCGCCTGGGCAGCACTGCACCTGCAGTTCCTGCCTCATCTCTGGATTACTGGAAGGACTGGCCCAGCTCAGAGTCCCCGTATTCTCAGAGCTCAGAGCTCAGTCTGCAGATGCCCAGCGGCAGCGAGACCCCCCAAAGCAGCCCGCTGCCCTCCTCGTCTCCTCTACTGTCCCTCTCCAAAGTCGCCAAACCCGTGGTGCCCCCGCTGACCCCCGAGCAGTACGAGTACTACATGTACCAGGAAGTAGACACTGTGGATCTCACGCAGCAGGTCAAAGACAAGCTGGCCAAGAATGGCATCTGCCAGCGGATCTTCGGAGAAAAGGTCAGTGATTTTTAGCTTAGATCCACCTCCATCGATTCCTCATCCATCATTTCCTCTGGAATGATTTGCCTTCAGTCGAGACTTTCGATTGCTTGTGCGTCTGTTTCATTTTTATACGGCATGCAAATGTCTGTAATATCAGCTGCATCTTTCTCCCTATTGCATCATAAAATATATTCATATTTGTTTCAAGGCTGTTTTTCTCTGAAACTGATGTACCGCATCCCTATGCATGTGTGTGTGTGTCTGCGGGTTGCAGGTGCTGGGTCTCTCTCAGGGGAGTGTAAGCGACATGCTCTCACGACCAAAGCACTGGAGCAAACTCACGCAGAAAGGAAGAGAGCCCTTTATACGCATGCAGTTATGGCTAAATGGAGAGCTGGGCCAAGCGTTACTGCCTCTGCCCGGACAGACACAAGGTATTGCCTGGTTCACACAGAAGTTTTCATACTCTTTTCTGACACTTTTGTTCACACTCGGTTTGGTTGTGAACAAGAGTGACAACTGGAGTCAATAACTGAAGTGAATTCACATTTTTTAAAAGTACACTTTTGTTAAAATGCAGTCAGATATGTTTGGTTTTATTTCATTTCATTTAAAAATTTCATTTTAACAACTTTTCTAATTTGGTAATAATTTTCTCACCTTTAAATAGAAACTGAATTCATTTACCCATGTACACTTAGTCATACACAGAGAGAAAATCACACCGCAAAGCACACAAGACACGTAAACATGAAACAAACATAGTGGCTCAAGACGGATGTGAAATACATTTTGATGTGGCTTTGGTTTCTTGATCTGAGTCACTGTCAAAGTCGCCATTGATTGTTCTTATTGTTTAGCGTGACAGATTAAAAATGCACTCCAGTCACCTCGGGTTCTGTCCGCCAAATTCAGATGGATTTAACGCTGAAACTGTCACAGGAAGGAAGACGGCTGGCTGGTATGCAGCCTGTTGCTCACACTCGTGTTCAGACTGCATGGAGCGAAGTCACATGACTCAACTGTCACTTTAACGTCAACATAAAATTTATATTGAATTGATTTACTTAATCATTTACTTGTGGTACTTTTCAAATGACTTTCATAATCCAGTCACTGCCAGATGGACAAAACCTTATTGGACATCCTGTTTCACTCTGAAACACATCACAAGTGTGAAATGGGTTGTGAACATCGTTCTTATGTTGCTAATAATCTTCGCCTGATAAAAACGATTAACACAGGAAAAAACATTCGTAGAAACCGCAAACAGCTGCATTTCTTTAATTATTTGAGCAGTACTGGTTTCAGCCTGGCTTAAACAACCGACTAAGGGCAAATCAGATCTCTGTAATTCTTTTGTTGTTCAGCCAGCTGTACCTTGGTCAGCTTTGCGATGAATTTAAATTACTTGACTAAATGAATGAACAATCATACTTTGTGTTGACCCACTTTTAGCATGTATTTATTAAGCCGAGATGTTTGTCAGAATGCTACTAAATTATTTGTGGTATTTGCTAAGACAAGCATCACTGTTACAATGGCTCACACTTGAACCTATATTTAAAATACCCAAAAAATCTTACAGTACAGCAGGGCTATAAAATCACCCACAGAATTTTAAAACTGTGATGGTGACTTCAGAAAATCTAATTTGCATTATTTTGCAGTTCAGGGCCTTTTTAAACACTGTTATGCTGTTTATTAACCGTCATCAATTTATATACTCGCAATGACCTGGATTTGAAGGAAAGCTGGGGGGGTTGGGTTAAATCGGTGCCGAGTGGGTGTGGGAGGGGGTGTCTCACAGGGGCCATCCAGTAAAGGCCCCCTGGGCTCTCTCAAGGGCCTCCTTGAGCTGTTGTAATCAATTAGCCCGTCAGTGTGGGGACATATGATAATTACCCGCCTCTCCTCCTCTGTGACTGGCTGCGCAGCGCACCATCATGCTCCAGTGGCTGATTAATATGCAAATAATCAGCCGATGGAATGATAAATGGGAGTCAAGCTGTGCGTGTGAGTGCGGGACCGATTATGATGAATAGCACTTGCTCGCTGTCCTACTTAAAAAATCCTTTCTCTGTCATTTTTACCGCAAATTAAGCCGAGTAATATATAGACATTATAGTGATGAGTTTAGCTGGAGAAGCAAAAGGTGGGTAAAAAAATAGAAAATTATCGACTATGGAACGATGCTGTTAGCTTAAACATAAATGTAAATATCAGACCGCCATCTAAAACAGGCAGAATTTAGGACATTTAAGGATTTCTGACACACAAACATAAGTTTAATTTTAGTTCATTATTTATTCGCACAGTGGTTTTTAACTTCAGTTAAGTTTCAGTTGATGAATACGTTTTAGTTCATTTTTATTTTTAGAAAAACGATTATTTAGAGTCTGTTTGGGAGTGTTGAATTTAGTTTATTTTTTTAATAATAAATGACAAACATTTTACAGTTTATCAGTTAATGTCCTCAGCTAGTTTTTGTAATAGTGTATATATGACATAAGAACGTACATCCGCACACACTCATTTATTCAGTAAAATGCCAGTGTGAATGGTTGAGGCTAAAGTGTGTTTAAATGAACTGGCCAAGCTTGAACGATTTGGTAGATAATCTGAACAGCAGGCTCCATAATGGCCCGAGCTTTAGAGGTCTGTAATGGGCTCCTTTCTTCCAGCTGCCCTGTTCTGCGCCTCCCAGCTTTCAGCACGAACACTTAGCACTGAGCTAATGCACCTCAGCGGAAAAAACCTAAAAATGTCGCGACAGAGAGAGAGTACGAACGAGGGTTTAAAAACTGGATTTTTTTTAATGACAAAGATTGATTTAGGTCAAGCGACTGATATATGCCTCAAATACTCCGATTTATAGTGGGGGAAGAGCCTGCCATCGCTTTAAAAAGAAAGAAGTGTGGTCTGAGCTAAGCCATGCGGAAAAATAAAAGTAATGAATGACTTAGAAACACAGGAAATGAAAGAGAAGGGAACTCACTGAAGGTAAAATGAAGGAATAGTTCCCCTAAATAATGTTGTCTTGTTTAAACTAGTGTGCTGTTATATTTTCAATAGAATGTGCAACTTTTAAGAATCTTCATATAGATGTTTTACAGAAAAGGACTTAGTGACCAGATGCTGCCACGTGTCTAAGAGGTAGTATACAAGTTGTAGCACCATATACAAGTAGTAGCGCCATACAAGTAGTTCGTACAATTGATGTGCTATATTTTAAGTTGTTTTGAAAGCTTAGAGCATTCAATAGCACTGTGTGACAAACAGATGGCAATTTAAGTCAGGCCATAGATTACATAATCGATGTCACTGGGCTTTCAAAAAATCATGATGCATCTGTATTATTTGATTTAAGGCGATTTGATTTTTATTATTATTTGATTTAAGGCTGTTTTGTGACAGCCTGTTGTCACTGTGAATTTTCACTGTATTCAAAAAGTCAATGCAAAGATCCTAAAAAAAATCTTTTGTGTGTTACACAGAAAAATAACAGAATGCGTAGTAAGGGTGAATAATGTCAGAGTTATTATTTTTGTGTGAACTGTCCCTTTAAATACTACTTGGACATAGTTGCGACGTTATACCACACAGTGTCCTTCCTGTTCACTGTCTGTTGTCCTCTGGCAAGTGTCCTGTATATTACCTGTCCTTATTGACCCTCATTAGGACGGCACACTCAGCCGGGCTAAAACAAGCTCTCCTCCAGGGTGTGTGGGTGTGTATGTGTATGCATAGGTGTGTGTACGTCTTTGCAGCAGTGTGTGTATGTGTGTGTGCGTGAGTTGAAGAGCACCCCATGACCCTCATCAGTCTCTGCAGATCCTCTCCTGAATGTCAGCCTGTCCTTGCTATCGTCCAATCAGAATCCGGTTAAGATTAGAGCGCGCTAAGGTGGAAATGCCTCATTCGAATGTTTTAGGCCTTATGCGTTCGAATTAAATGAGATAGGACCTGTTGTGTGTGCATATGAGATGCAATCCCATCATGCATCACAATTAGGGGCAGACAGATGTGAGCTTTGATATCTGTGCCGCTTATTCCAGCTCAGTGTGTGTGTGTGTGTGTGTGTGCTGCCAGCATTAACCAGCTGTGTGTCCAGATGTGGCCACCCCTCCCATTTTCTCTCTCTGTCACACACACATATACACACACCGGTTACTCGCAGCATATCACAGGAACATCCTGTCATTGCTGCTTGTGTCCCCAAAACACCTCCTACCTCCCCTCCCACGCACATGCACACACACCACGCCGCCAGTCAAACTGTCACCAGGCTGTGTGTGGTTTTGCTGCAGATCTGATATGACTGGCTGCTCCCCGCCTTGAGCACCCTGCTCTCTGCCCGCTGTGTCCCCCAGCTCGGCAGGCAGCTAATCCAAACTGACGCTCCCTCTCGATGCTCTCTTTACCACCAGCACTGCGCTGCACTGCCACAGCCAACCAAAGAGTCAGGCAGAAAGAGAGGAACGGATGGGACATGAAAGAGAAGACCCAGCTTACAGACAACGTTCTCAGAGTTGTTAGTGGAACGTTTTAAAAACATTACAGGAATAAATAATGTCAATACATAATACCATTTTTAGAACATTAAAAATAACATTTTTAAAGTTTATTTTGTTACTTAATGGAAATGTTAGGGAAATGTTCATATAACCTAAAATTGTTAGACTGTGAGTATTAGAGGAGAAGAGGGTGCATGTGTTTAGTGAAAAGCTGTGCTAACAAGAGGTTGCGAAGAAAAGAACTAGTTACCCAAAAATGACAATTTTGCCGTCATTTACGCACTTGTTGTGTGACTTTCTTCTGTGAAACATAAAGTAAGATGTTTTGAAATCTGTGAGCTCTTCATTTGACAGTATAGTCATGACCAAAGGCTATTAAAATCTGAAAAGGACAAAAAAGCATCAGAAAAATAGTCTGTACAACTTCCAAGCCTTCTGAAGCTACATGCTAACTCAGTGTGAAGAGCGGACAGCAATTTCAGCTGTCAGATCTCATTTGCTAATACTTGGAGCTTTGCGCCCAGTTGCAAGGCTCATGAGAACCAATGGCGTTTGGTTCCATTGATGTCAAGACACGTTTAGATCCACCATGTTAAAAATGCTGATGTGCGAATGATATCTGAGGACTCAGTGTCTCACACAAAACTATTGTTATGGTTTTACACTAAAACACACAAATCATTTTAAGTACTTATACATCTAACACGACACATGGATGAGTGGATAATGGTAGACTTTTTTTTAGGCTTTTTTTTTGGAACTTTTGATCTCAGAACATCAAAGTACAGAACATACACTTGTTTCTCTTCCTCAGTAATTTATTTGTCCTTTAGCTGGAAGAGAAGCTGTGACTTGGCATGACAAGACGCATCTGTCACAGTCCATCACTTCCTGTTACTAAGCAGGAAGACTTTGCTTGGGTTACTGTTTTACTGTTGGGCCGCCTGCTCCACATTTAGTCAGGCTTTCATTTTAGGCCTTCTGTTGACAAGTAATTCTCAGCCAGCGAACAAGGTCACGTTTTGCCTTGGCTAAATATCTTAATTCTGTTCCCTTTTGTTTCCATAGAGATGTCTCCGAAGACTTCGGCTAGCTGCAGTCCTGCCCCAGAATCCCCTTTAAGTTCGGCTGAGGAGTCGGTTAAAAGCCAGCAGGAGGAGCAGATGTGCCGATCGTCCATCCAAGAGCCCAGCGAAACGTCCGAGTCTCAGCCCAGCACTCCCCTACCGTTACCTCTGCCGGGTCACGCGGGTCTCAGTATACAGGAAATGGTGGCGATGTCCCCGGAACTGGACACGTATGCCATTACCAAGAAAGTTAAAGAAGTTCTCACGGATAACAACCTCGGTGAGTGTTAAGATTCTGTTAAGAGTGCTGGAATTGTGACCCAATGGAGTCTGGAGGAAACTGAGTGATGAGGAAATCTGGGCTAGAATCAATTTCATGTGCAGAATGATACAAGCTCTGAACTACAACTTATCAGGCTAGACAGCATTTTTAGATGGTATATAGATACAATAGATATTAAAGGCCAAATTTTATGGGTTCTTCCAGCATAGTGGAAAATCATCCAAGAAGGCAGATGTTGTTTATGTTTTTATTTCATTCAGTACTGCAAAATGTTGTTAAAATACCACCATCTTATAAAGAACTGACTGTTCTATATGTAAGTGAGAATTATAAAGGGTTAAAAATGCTTCCTTAAAAGGTAGCTGCCTATAAAGACAGCTCGTTAGGTTTTGGAACAGAGCTCCAGTATTTAATAAAACTGTTACTGTTAAAGCTACACTATTTTAATATATACATTTGGTAATGCCTTCATCATAATAATTTATACTGTTTTATATGATACGTTATCCATTTCCTTTTTATGGGTGTGTTGCAATTCGTATAATAGTGTTGGCACACTAGAGGAGATGTGGAGGACGTGTTGCACTTAATAGCTGTCCACAGACTGTCTCGATGTCCCTGCTGTAATTAATGAGAGGTCGAATGATAATGTCACACTGGACACGGCTACTGTCTCCTTCACGCTGACTGTTGTCCTGATGTCCTCCCACAGTTTTGGTCCAAAACGCTAGTGCTTAGCTAGCCTCAGATGTCTTTGTGAACTTTGTCGAGTCACTTCACACTTTCTATTTTAGAGTCATGCGAACACACAATATAACAGGTTTTGGGAAATATGGATGTATTTTACAGAAGATAGACTCTTTCATCCCTCGTTTCTCTGAGATCTTGTCTCAGGAGCATCAAGGATTTGTTACGCTCTGTAGTAGAACTGACCTGTATAAAGTTCAGAATGTAAAGACAGTTGTGTTCAGAAGAGTCTTCAGGAGAAGCAGAAGAAATCTTCAGGGATCTCACGCTTTTGTTTTACTCTGGGGAACAGTTCCTTTGTGAACATCGAAGGATCACATTTTTTGTCAGAAGAATTCAGGTTCCTTTTATGTATGGTGGAGAAAAAGTCATTGAAAACGTAAGCAGCCGTTGAAAGCTGCTTGAAACCTTTCTTGCCTTGAAGGTTAAAAGCAAAATCAGCAGACTTTGTTTGATCAAACTTTCATGGCACAGTGCAACAAAAACATGGATTATTCAATGACTTTTACACTTGACTGAATGTAACGCATTATTGTTGCTGTAAAAGCCAGTCAACCCAGCTAAATGTTTTCAGAACATTGGCTAACGTTCTCTAAAAGTCCTCAAAGTTATCAAAAACATTCTTGCAGTATTGTAGAACCTTTTTTAATGTTATATATTATGCATCCAAAACATGATTCAAAAGTTACTTGAATGTTTTAAAAACATTAAAAAGGTTTGAATAATGTTCCTGTAACTGAGCAATAACAATACAACCTTTAAAAAACTTTTAAAACAACATGTTACTTAATGGAAACATTAAGGAAACATTCTTACAACCTAAGAAGATCTGGGAAGATGATCACCACCATGTTAAAAATTAAATACTGCTTTCCAGAATGTCAAGCTACTAGTGTTTGTTGACCAGATTCAACACTTTACTGCTAATCAGTATGACTGTGCTACCAGATGGTCAACTCTGTTGATGTTCAGATGTCAGCTGTGCCACACAGATCTGTTATTATGACAAATGCATTTGTTTGTGTTTTCTACACAGGTCAGCGTTTGTTTGGTGAGAGCATCCTGGGTTTGACGCAGGGCTCCGTGTCTGATCTGCTCGCCCGGCCCAAACCCTGGCACAAGCTCAGCCTGAAGGGTCGAGAGCCGTTTGTTCGCATGCAGCTCTGGCTGAATGACCCGCGGAACGTGGAGAAGCTAATGGATATGAAGCGGATGGAGAAGAAAGGTACAGCCCACCACAATCTTCCTTCAATCAAAGCGTCTGTTCTTGTCTGCTGGCCACACACCAGCAGACACCTGTTTGTAATTGTCTGTGTTGGTTTAGAATGTTTTGATTCCAGTGTTTATTAAATTAATTCACCCTCTGTTTGGTGTTTGTTTAGTTGGCAGTTCTTTTCAGGATGTTTGTACGTCAGCTGTCTGGCATGAAATGTTATTTATTTTTTTTGCTGTATAAGGAAGTCGTCTGTGTTTTTTTCTTTGTGTGTTTTTGATGCTGGAGCTGTGACATAGCGGAGCACATTTTGAGCCATGGTGCTCATGTAAATGCCGCTTGTTCGAATTCTGCCCCCCGTGTTTTCCATCTCAAATATATCCTCTGAATGCTACATGAAACCCAGCTTGTGATCACATAATGGCCATGAATTAAATAACTTATGATCCTAAATTAAGAAATCATAATCTGAACGGTTTTCTATTTCTATACAGAACTGAACGCTTGACTAGCACCCGTCCACATGACGTACCTGCTAATTATCACCAATCCTGTGTTTGTGTTTATCCCATATTGATTTCAGCCAGCAAAGTAGTTTCAGAAAACAATCTTCAAACCGCTGCGTCTCGTCAGCAAATCTCTCTTTAATGTGCAGAGATGTGCAAGATGCCAAAGATGCGCCGGTCGGGCGGAGGCAGGGCTGACGGGCCTGTTTGATTGCTCTTTTATTCCCTCTTTAATAGCCCAGATGTGTCCCCCGGCTGCCGAATCGGCTGCACATGCTCCGCGCGCCTCTCCGCTGTCTGGATTGATAAGGGTGGGAGATGTCAGTTTCGTGATTGGCTGTGACAGGCTGATGGCTCTGTGGGGCTGGCTTACTTAAAGTCCAGTGCACCCAGCGCTCAGCTGGCAGGCCTTTGAGCTTACAGCAGGCCAAGTGAACATTCCTGGAGTCATTAGGCCTGTTTAACACTCCTCTCGGGCTAAAAGTGACATTACTGGGGCTCTGTGGCTGATGATGACACTCATGATTTTGTTATGAGTCAGGAGTCGTAGTGTGTTCCTGCAAAAAAGGCAAAACTCGAGGGGAGCTCTTCATTAGACTGAAACGGGCTCGGCCATTTACCCCTTAAGCTGGCCGCATACTCGCTGCGGATGGAAAGCAACAGCTTTGCTGTCGTGTTCTCTCTCGATCTGCCTCTCTCCACCTCCTTGTTTCTCTCTCTGGCTTTATAGAATAGAGTGTGAGTTTGACCTCGGCGCTGGCTAGCAGCACAAAGCAAATTAGCCTTGCTTGGCCCGTTCGGAGAGTTTTGGCCACCAGCGGAATCTTTTAGCATTGCTGTTGCCCGTAACTTCTTCAGTAGATGCTAAAACACGATGGCAGTCTCGCACACAGCTCTGTGTACTGTGTTAGCTGTATTGTGCTTTTGCAATCAGTGTGTGTTAGAGTATTGATATTTATTTTTATTTTATTTGAAAATAACTGGTTGCTTTGTACTCAAAATGGTATTGCTACTTGAAATTAGTCTTATTGAATTGTAATATATTTCTATTGTAATAATAAGTCTCATAGTCTATCATACATTTCCCTATATATAATATTTTGTATAGAACAACTTTTTATAATATTATACTTATTTATAATATTACAAAAAATATATTTTCTAATTTTTTAGTATTTTTATTACTATCACTATTAAAGGCTGATGTTCAAATCCGATTAACAAAGACCTCAAGTCATGAAGCAATAATATTAGTTTTAATCAGAGACTGCCCCCTAGTGACTGCAGACAAGTACAGCAGTTATACAACATATAACCTGTAATTTTGATTGAACTAGTAGCACACATTTGCCCATAGATTTGTGTATGTATGTTTAAGTCCTTCAGAAATCTTTTGGCATATTCACGATTGTTTCAATATATGTGTTTTAGCCTACATGAAGAGGCGACACAGCTCCATTGGTGAGAGTCATTCACTGGACGGCGGTCTGACAGGAAGTGACCTCACTCAGGGGAGCAGTCCACAGCACCTGTCCCAGCAGCAGCAGCAGCAGCAGCAGCCCCATCTGAAGAAACCCCGCGTGGTTCTGGCTCCAGAGGAGAAGGAAGCTCTCAAGAGAGCCTACCAGCAGAAGCCTTACCCCTCTCCTAAAACCATTGAGGAGTTAGCAAGCCAGCTCAACCTCAAAACCAGCACGGTCATCAACTGGTTCCACAACTACAGGTACCGTGAGAGTTTATCCACCTAAATGTGCACCAACAGTGTGTCTTAATCAGGTGCAACATGTTTCAACCAGCAAAGAACATGTCTGTCTACACTGGAACAGTTCTAGCCAATAAGAACTAAATGGACCAATGGCTATTTTGGACCAATAAGATCTTGTTGTGAGACTGTTCAGTGAAGTCATGTAAAATTACTTCACAGTGCCTGTTTAGGACAGAAAATCAAATATATAAAAAACTAAACTGTTTTTATTGCGTCACACCTGGTTTGGACACAGTGTAAAAACATTTCATAATGCATGAAAGCACAGCAATCAGTTTAATTCTGTTCACTCCGCAGGTCGCGTATCCGACGGGAGCTTTTTATAGAGGAGATCCAGGCTGCAGCCGGTGAAGGTGGGTCCCCCTCAGCACGGCCTGGAGGGAAGTCTGGGGGTGAAGGAGACAACAGCTGTGATGGCACAGAGTCCGACAGCACCGCGGAGGGTCGACCAGGTGGGTCCTCTGGATCGGAGGAACGCAAGGGCTTTTTGGAAAGTCCCGGCCTCAGCCACAGAGATGAAGACGGAGAGGTAGAGTTCCCCAGCGCCTCAGGCACCAGCAGGCCCAGAGGCGGTATAATAGACAGTCTGTTCGGGATTTCCGATTCGGCATCCGTGACGTCAGCCTCCACAGCCCCTCTACGAAACCCAAAGGACAGCAGTCTACGCAAGAAAAAAGCCGCCAACCTCAACAACATCATCCACCGGTTGGAGAAAGCGGCGAACCGTGATGAACCTCACGAATGGGAGTTCTGAAAGGCTTTGAGCTGTTTTTATTCTCACTTATGTCCCTCACTGAGATAACCTGACCAGGCCTGGTGCACACACACCACCGGTAAAGGGTTTTAAGAAGTGTTTAGAAGTGTATGGGCTTTTAAGGACAAAAAAGGAAAGAAGTTTTAGTCTATTTTTTGTTTTTGTGAAGCACTTAACGGTCCTGCTGGCCACAGGGCTGTGACACCATTGGCTGATGGTGATGAACAGACACAAAACCGAAAAGCACAGGAGGGGGAGCGTTCCCACAAAATCTTTTCAAGAGTGGCGACAGTCACAAAAAATATACAATTTATCACGTCGCCTCTGTTTTTCACTGAGGCGTTCTCACCAACAAGCTGAATAACTGTTACGATAATTTATCAGTTCTCAAGACTTTGAGGAGTTTCCTCTTTTGTATGATGTAAACTTTGGCCGTCAGTGGAGACTAGTTTAAACCGGTTTACCCAAAGTCAAGCATTTTAAGAGCAAGCATTGGCTGAAGGAGCACGGTGGCACGGCCCACCCGTCTCTCCCTTGCTACCCAAGAGGAGGCCATCCAATGGCTATGCAACTCTAGTACATAATGGATTCCACTGCAGTGGAACCTGCATTATTTTCACAGTTCGGAAACTTCTCTTAAATGAGAAGAAAATCCTTTTTATAGCAATGAAGTTGCCACCAAGAGATTGCACAGTCAATTGACTCTAAACAGCACTCCTTTGAATTTTACAACACACCTTTTGGTGAGCCAATGGCCTAAAAGAAAAAATCGAAACACTTAAAAAAACAATATTTGTCCGGAATTCTCGTAATTAGGAACTCGCATATCACACGAAATTCATACTAACGATTGTTGTAACATCGACAAAATGGTTCTAATGGGAGAGAGGAGGAATTTCGTAATGCTAATTTGATAGCTAAACAATAGCTAAGTGTAAATTTTTATTGTTATTTAGGTCTCTTGTAAGGGTAGCGTTTGTTTATTTTTTCATAGCTTTAATCTCCTCCTCGGCTTACGTTTCTAAGCTTGTGGGAGGTCTTGTTTAATAAACGTCATTTTAGGCCAAAACAAAGACAGAAATAGTGAAAAAAGGATTTGTACAGTACTTTGAGTAAATATTCCTGACGAGATATTTTTTAAAGAGAATGAGCAAGGCTGATTTTTATCCTCTTATAATAGAACCATACATCAGAGACCTCTAACCAAGTTGGGTGGTTGGGCCCATAGAATTAAAATTCTAATCCCGTATCTATGGTGTTATAAATTCTAATTCTATGGTGTGGCCATGGGCCACTGCACTGTATGGGCTGGTCCTCAGCACCAGGGTACAGGACGCTTAGTGTCGCTCTAGTACAAACTCTAAACTTCAGGTTTTTCACCAGCTTCTACATTCACTGCTTACCTGCCGAAGCTTCTCATGGTGTCCTGAACAAAACCTCGTCCCAGACATAAAACACATTTATCCTCCAAACGACTGGAAAAACCGACCGATCTCATCTCACACCTCGAGCGAAATGGACATTTTGTCGTTTCTTTGACTTTTCCGTTCATATTTCTTGCTATTGACTAACATGCAAAAATAAAAAACGAGAGAAAATACATCGATTGTGAATGAAAAGCTCAACATTTAACATTAATAACTACAGGTGGAATCGGAAGCAAAACGCGTGTAGTCGTGCCATCTTGGGAAATCGTAAATCCGCTCGTGTCCAGTCGTATGCAGTTGGTTTTGTGATGCGTGCTTGTGAAAGAAATCGCAAATGGTGATGCCACTCGCTCATCTGTGTACAAACCAGAGTGTGGGGGTGTTTGTGTGTGACTAGAGCGATCTATATTTGTATATTACTACTACGCCACGGGCGGTGGAAACAAACACCTCCTCACGTCCCTAAGCTATTTAGCAGTCCTACAGCATATCACATAGTACCTTTAAGTTCTTTTTATTTACACACATAAGAAAAACTAATGGTAGATTCTCTTTTTTGTTTGTTTGTTTTGTTTGTTTGGTGTGGTTTGCTTATTTATAGATGCTGTCTTTTACATATTGATGTCTTATATTGTTGTATGTGCTCTTTTTTTTGTAATGGAAGGGACTTTGAAAGGTCAGGTTACATATTTTTAGACAAATAGACTGCCGGCAGTATTGGATTACATTTAAATGATGTACTTTTGATACATGTCTATTGATTAATTCTGAAGATTATCATTTTGATTTTTGTTTTCATATATTTTACTGTCATTGAGCTGGATGAACACAGTTACTACATTGACAAAGAAAGCAGAACTATATGTATTGCATTAATGATTTTAATTAGTTAAGCTTTTAGATGTTTTAACACGAGAAGACTTTAAAGAAGACAATTCAAGATGAATTGTGTTTGGCTGTATTCACTCTTCAAAGGCAAACCAATGGATGCTCTTGAATCTGGTTTTCAGGTATAACCTGCGAGCGCTCTGAGATTACATTTATTATCGCAATCAAGCTTAGTCGCAACAATGAGCCAGTGAACAGCTGGTAGTTGAGTCACTGAATTAGCTGTCGCTCTGAGCTGCACCATGAGGAATTGGACTTTATTTAGTTTTATAGTTGGAATGAAATTCACTTGATGTTGTTTGGTAATCTTGCATTCAAATTTTACGCCGCTGAATTTCGGATAACAACGTCGGCTTAAAACTACCTTTGGCCTTTTTTGTGCGTGCCAATGAAAGATTCAAATCAAATTAGTCTCTTTT
>JAZGTJ010012943.1:0-15443 GCA_036877575.1 Botia almorhae
GCACACACATTAATGGTATTATCCAGGTGCGCAGGCGGAAAGATGAATCAGTGTCTGATTTCTTTGTCTCATTGTTTCGCTCGTATTCATTGCTACATGTTCCTCTTTTTGATTTACCGCTCATAGTTTTCTCATTATTCCCTCCTACAGTCTTGTTTTCTTTGATTCTTGCTTCTACTCTGTCTTCAATTATTTTCTTTGCCCTTACGTCATATCTATGTGGCCTTCGCATTTTGAGTTTCTGTCTATCAAGATACAGATTTTATTATTATTTTCTCACAGAATTTTAATATTGTGCACCGCAGAAAAAGTTTCCTGCTGAAATAAACAGCAGCTTTAGGGATATAAAAGTTCCAAATTTATGCCATTACAAATATGCATTGTGTGTATGTATGCAACTGTATATGGGTATTTACTGTGTTACTGTGCCCTTCAGTGTTATACCTCATCTAAAACCATTTAAAAATGCATTATTCAAATACTCTGATAATTATTATGCATTCAGTTTTAAGACATATGGTAATTATGAAACTACATGGACTACATGATGTAACCTGTCATACCATAAGACTTCTCTAATATAGTGGTGAGCAAATGCTTTTTAAAATATTCAGTTTTGTGTACCCAACTGTATACATTGCAACCCAAACTTTTGATGTTAAAACAAGGATATCTCTAAGCCCTTATTATTTATAAGCCACACATATGTTTGAACTTCATGTGTGTACATTTTTGTATGGATGTGTTTTGTGACTCTTCATCTCTGAGGATTCTTATCCCTGCTTTAACTCCTGCCATTTGAAAAGCAGATGCTTACAGACTTGACAAACACGCCCTGAATTAAGGCATTAACAGCTGAGCCCAGACACCCTACTGATGTTCAGTAAACATAAACATATTGCATCAGTCCTTACACATGGCCTACCAGAGAGACAGCCCCAGACAGACACAAACACACACAAACGCATGAACATACTAATTAATTCCAATAAGAACCGCTGAATGGAATGTGCAGGAAATGACTTCTTGTGAGAAAACCAGTCATCTGATAACGAATTGCACCAGTCGATAGCATTGAATACTTGCATGCTCTGTCTGTGTTCTTTGAGCATGCGATTCACTAAAGGAATTATGTAAATCAGGGAACGGCACAAACACGCCCAAAACAGCTAATGCTGAACGCAATTTATGCGCCGCAATTCCCTGACTTGCAGCCTGGCTCTGAGTGTGAGATTGTGAAGGATGCAGCGTGCTTCTATAATTTGGCTTACTTTACTGGGAGAGTACAGTATCACTCCCCCACTGCTATCCAGGCACTGTATTGCTTATTAAACCGACTAAACTGAACCGACTAATTTGCTGACTAGTGTCTCGATAGCCTCTGCTAACAAACTGCTGCCTTGAACACTAGAAAATGACTATAAACTTTTTTGTACAAAATCGTTTTACAAAATTTAAAATGTACTTTTATTTTTACCTGGTTTCTGTGGGCAACAATAACACAACATTTGAGTTTTGTGAATAGGGTGCAATCTATTAAGAGTCAAAATAATGTTTGCTTTCCAAAGACCAGACACAAATTTTGCTCTTAAATAATGTACCTGTGATTTTGCAGATCAAATGTGTCAAATGTGAAATCATTTGAGTATTACTAAAGTATTCCTTAGATTTTCACTTGATCTCTAGGGTTATAAAACATTCAGAACTAAGAGCATGATTGACAGCTTGTTGCCATGGGTGATGAGCTACACAGGGTTTCAGTCTTGTACAATACGAAAGATGCACGAAGAATTGAATGTGTAATAACACAGAGATCAATAGTGAAAGTCAATAGCGCTCCACTGGGCTGGATCAGAGTTTCATAGAGATACTACAGCATGCAGACTAAAAGCCACACGCAGGGAACACACACAGCCTGTGGCACCTACATTTAGACACCTCTGTATGAAATAATCACCCAATGTAGATCAAGCTCGCGTTGTAGCTGAATAAAACATGAGAGCCAAAGACCCAGAAGGATCAAGGTCAGCAACCACGCACTCTACCTGCACATTCACCCAGATTTTACGCTGATATATTTACATAAATGTTTATGCTCTCTTCTGATTCTCATTCAAACTCCCCAACACACCAGCTTTTGCTTTTTCCCCTTGGTGTCGGATAACTCAGACACACACCATATTACCCGCTGGGAGATGGGACACTGATCTCTCAGTGGCTGTGGTGGTTTCACTCAATGAAAAATGAATGAGACTAAAATTAGATTAACTAAAATTAGACCAAGTTAATCTGCAGAATGTCCCCAAAGAAAAAATGCAGGCATTCACAATACCCGTCTGTGGGAGGCAAGACACTTATGTAGATCAATGAGGAGATGCGGGTAAATTTTTCCAAACCTCACCTGCAGTGCACAGGTAAATGCATTGATCTTTAGTTTGATACACTAGAAAATTATTTGTTTTTGACAGTCACATGCTCACAGCACAAAACAAGGCGTGTTTACTATTTCTTAAAAATAGGTATAGTTCATCCAAAAAATTAAATCCTGTCAATTTATTTTCCCTCATGTTGTTTCAAACCTGTATTTTCTCTGTAAAACACAAGAGGAGATATTTAGCAGAATACAGGAAAAGTGGATAGAGACTAGAGACAGTTATGGTGGTCACCACTCCCTTTGTATGGAAAAAACTGTTTGGACATCCTGTTTGAAATCCTCTTTTGAAATCCACAGAAGACGAAAACTCATACAACTTTAACTTAAAAATCATGACAGAGGTTTTATTTTTTAGTAAACTGTTCCTTTAAACTGTGCTTTTATGTCGGTATTTGGTAGAAAGAGTGAGAGACAACAGATTTTATATCAGGCTGAATTTGGCTTAGTGCATTTGTCTAAGCCCAACACAGTTTCCCACTGCAGGACATCACATCCTCTGATATGATAGCTTGTCTCAGTCCTTGAAAAGAGGACTTTGTAATGATTAATTGATTAACTCTGCTTTAGAAACACTTCTCTAATCCAGGCACCTTTAGCAAGAATTACATCAACGCTTGTGCTCTGCCCTGCTGCTGATACTGTCATTGCATTGGCTAGGATGAATTGAATTATTAACTCATTAAAAACTTAATAAACTTTTCTTGTCAGTGAGCTGCTACCTATAACAACCCACAGGTTTAGCGTTGCCCCCTGATGTTCCTCTCGTCTGTCTTCATTCTGACATACATGCTGGCAGGCAGATGTTTCACGTTTTCATTGTGTCTCGATGAACCTGATGAAGTTGTGAATGAAACTAATCCTGCCAAGGCTGAGAAATGCTTCTGTTGTAAACACAAGGACATCCGCAGTAAAGCTCCTTAAAACAGCAGTGAAATTGAGGCAGCATGTGTTGCGGCCTGTATTGATATTGGTTTTAAAAGGAAAGGAGAACATTGATTTTACTAATAACTGTGAGTGTTTGAACGAGACAGGCTGTGTTCTCACACAGTGTTCGAGTTATTTGAACCAGTGGAATCTAAAATTGATTTTTAAAGAATTTGCACTTTTTCTTGCTGATTTAATGAATTTGAAGAAATTAGAAAGAGATTTATTGGCCAAGTGTGCTCAGTACACAATGTATTTGACTTGGTAACAGAAGCTTCCAGTACTCACAGAAATACAGGTGGACACAGACACAGAACAACAGAATTTACAGAATAATATAACTATGAACAATACAGAGCGTTTTATATATAGCTAAAGAATGTAAAGAGATGAAAAACAAAAATTAAAAATAAAATATAAAAACATTTACATATTGTACGCATGGGTTTGTACAGGTAGCATGTAAAAGTAATAATTTACATATTGCACATACATTTCTATATTAATCTATATTTAGTTGTTTTCTATTTGGTACATATCAAATGCATCTTTGTCAACAAAAACACAAAGGAAGATATTATACAAACATATTTGTGTTTGTTGACAAGCCACATGTCTGGATTTTACAGAGAAACTTGATTCAGTGCATACTGGTCAATCTGTAGCTATTTTGGTTTTGTGAGTGTTCCAAGACTTACCAGTTCACTGAAAATTGTGTGGCCCATTTCTCAGTCTTTTCTTTTTATGCCCTTTGAGAGCAATGGCAGCCGAATCCATTATGATTTTATAATTGACTATTTCTTAGAAATTATGTGCACATAACTTCTCCCAAACGATGCTTAGTTATAATGATATTTTCAGAGCAATAACTACACTCATCACTTCTTCATAATTAAAAAATGTGAAACACATCATTTTGTAGTATTCAGCAGTGTGTATTATGTCTGAGGGAGCATTAAAACTTTTTATATTAGCCTGAAAGTGAGAACCATATAGAATAAGAGCTTTTGAAATGGTCAGATAGTTAGAGATGCTTTAAGGTTTAATTATCTAAAGCAGGAGACTCTGCTGCTTTCTGGGGAATATCTGAACATGTTGGGCTTTTACAGGGAATGCATTAATTTTTAATGCCAAGACCAAATGACTGTAATTTAGATGCAGGTTCAAACGATGCAATCTCATGCAAGATAGATACACAGAAAATGTAAAAGTACCCTTGTTGGTGATTCTTATTTGGGATGGTTAAATTATGCTGTCTATAATGAGGGTTGTATTTCAACCCATTCCCTAGAATGCAAAGGAAAGTTAGTTGATGGATTTGTAATAAGGTGTCCAGAAGGATAAATTTTCACTATACATTATACCTCCTTTTGGTTTCTTATATTGTTGTGCAATTATGTGGCATTGTGATATTGTGGTTATTTAAGAGCCTGGGCTACGTTCCCTATTAATTTCAATTTTACACTGAACACAGAAAATATAGACAGATATGGTTAAAATCAGTTCAAGATGTCTAAATGACACATTTGTGTCTTACAGATCTGTGGAATGCCTGCCTTTTGCTTTCTTCCATTATTGATTTTTATTGGCAAAGCAGGACTTGTGCCAGAGGAACATAGGGTTTCCATGGTTATGGCATGTTTGGAGATATCTTTCTGAAAGCAGGTTTTGTATGTGTGTGCATATGAGGGAGAGAGAAAGAAACAATCGATGTACCTATCAGCTAGAATCAGAAAGGGGTTTTGTGTTTTTGGGAATTGGTATAGAAGACTTGAGCTTGTGCCTGTATGTGCATTATAATCTTAGGAATGTATATTGTAAATGTTTATTAGGGATGGGCAAAAATCCAAAGATCAAAAGTACAGACAGACATGCAGACATCATTTTTCATTTTTTAATTGGTTACAGCATCATTCTTTGCATACAATCGCTGACTACTGTACTGTGCACAATCATGCATTCATCCTTTGAAACAACTAGACAGAGCTATTTGTCCCCATATATAAATTTATATAATTTATATGTTAAGCACACAAAATAACCATAATGCCCATCTCTATACATTATCTGAAATGTCATGAGGCCAACATGGAATCTGTGCATAAACTATGCGCATTTCTGCAGAATTTAAACAAGGTTCTATACATTCATTCTAAACACTGTGTGTTTGTTTATTAAATAGTTTTAGTAATGTGATTGCGTTTTCATTTAAAAACAAAAAGTGTAGGACTCTCAACTCTGGCACATTTTTCTGTATTTTAATCTAATCTGCAGAAATTGTAATACAAATATGGAGATTTCAGCTGCATACTAATCATGCAACAATATCATATATCACTTTCTTTGTTTCTCATTCTCTCTTTCTGTCTATCTCTCTGACTCTGCAGGTGGCCATGCTGTTCTCTTCCTTCACGTGTGCTGTGGGGTTCTCCCTCTTGTCACTCCTCCTGTTTCAGTGCCCTGCCCATGCCTGCCCTGCCCGCTGCGAGTGTTCTGTTCCCACCCGTTCTGTCTTATGCCATCGCAGACGGCTAACTCAGGTGCCTGAGGGCATCCCTATAGAGACAAGGGCGTTGGACCTCAGTAAAAACCGTCTACGCATTGTGACGCCACAGAACTTCTCTTCACTGCTTCTGCTGGAGGAGCTGGATCTCAGCAACAACCTGCTGTCCTCCGTGGAGCCTGGCAGCTTCCGCGCCCAACCGCGGCTCCGATTGCTCAGACTGCGCAGCAACCAGCTGACATTGCTGCCTCGTGGCGCGTTAGCCGGTCTCAGTGAGCTCACCCTGCTGGATGTCAGTCAGAACCGGCTTGTTATTCTGCTGGACTATGGCTTTGAGGAGCAGCGGAGGCTGCGTGTTCTAGAGTTAAGTGATAATGAGCTAGTGTTTATTGCCCCACGGGCATTCAGCGGCCTGGCATCCCTGCGCTCCCTGACACTGCAGCGCTGCAACTTGAGCACAGTGCCCACACATGCTCTTGCGCATCTCCACGGCCTGACCAGCCTGCGTTTGAGGGACTTGGGCATCGCAGATCTTCAGGCGCATGCTTTTAAGGGTCTTCCACGACTCAAACATCTGGAGGTGGACCGCTGGCCTTTGTTGGAGGGGTTTCCAACCTCAGCTTTGCAAGGGCTGAACCTCAGCACACTGTTCATTACACACACCAACCTGACATCCGTGCCGGTCGTGTCACACCTGTTGCATCTAACTCATCTCAACCTGTCTTATAGCAGTATACAGGTCCTGCCAGCGGGATGGTTGCGGGGGATGGACAGGCTGGAAGTTGTACGGGTGCGACAGGCTAACCTGCTCAGTGTGGAGCTTCAGGCCTTTCAAGGAGCTTCCTCATTGCGACTTGTCGACCTTTCCTACAACTGTCTCTCCACACTCGAAAGAAGCGTTTTTCCTGCTTCTGAGTCACTGCAGAGTCTTCTGATTGGTCAGAATCCGTTAGTGTGTGACTGTCGCCTGCGTTGGCTTCTGGAGAAGAATCCACCTCTGCTGTATGGAGATGTTCAGCCTGAGTGTAGCGCGCCTGCCCCCTTGGCTGGAAAACTCCTGATGGAGCTGGCGGAAAATCTAATCTCTCGCTACGTTATCTGCATCAAGCCCAGGGTCGTCTCCATGGCAACATATCCGGCGCAGGCGGAAGAAGGGCAGAGAGCTTGGCTATATTGCAGTGCGGAAGGGGCACCACCTCCCTCTGTCTCATGGCTGACTCCACATAGGCGGCACATTACCACAAAGAGCACAGGCAGACTTGTCGTCCACACCAATGGCTCGCTGGAGTTACGCATTTCAGAACCTCAGGATAGTGGCATGTATGTGTGTGTGGCATCGAACCCAGCTGGAAATGCTACTCTCTCTGTAACATTTGCTGTTAAAGCTTTGGGAATCAGGGACAGAAGCCTTTATGCCAATCAAAGCTTCATTTTTGACCCTGACTACAACAGTTCCCTGACTAACAGCACCGAAGAGTTCACCATCCGGGTGGTGCTGGACTTCACCACCATCCTGATCTCCACAGCTATGGGCTGCCTCAGCTTCCTGGGTGTCGTTTTGTTCTGTTTCCTGTTGTTGTTTGCATGGAGTCGAGGCAAAGGGAAGCACAGAGGAAGCGTAGACATCCAATACGTCCCTCGAAAGCATAAGGGCGCAAACTCAGAACTCACAGAAACAAGCGGGCCCAGACGAGTCAACATGAAGATGATCTAAACTGTTTACGTGGTCAAAGACTTTGTGGATTGCATGGTCGAGTGTACGTGTCTGTCGAACTTGTGATCTTTGGGTATCTATGCTGCAAAAGAAGCAAAAGGATGTATTATCATGAAAGTTTACACATGGTATCCTAATGAAAACACTTATCCACAAAAAAATGAAAGATAAAGAACAAACAAACCACATTATGCACGTCTTTTGCGATGCTCTGTCAGTGGAAAGCATTATTTGGGCAGCGCAGACGTGTGTACATTTAAGTTGTATATATTTCATATTTGTGGGAAAGAATGGTATATTTATATATACATATATATCTCTATTTACAGATACATTAACTTTCAAAACGCTGCAAAAACTCAAGTTGTCTTCCCCAATAAGCAAAGTATCTACTGGAAAAAGCCTCAGCAGTGCTGTGTTGTGAAGTGTTTGGTTTTGCTCGGAATTGCTGTTTTCTTGGGACATCCTCTCGTTAGCAGAACCTCTGGGGGAACCAGGGAGATATCTGTCATTTTGTTGTAAAGATGTTAAAAAGCAAGAGGCTGTTTGACATGGAGGGTTCCAGGGGCTGTATTTGTGACTCAGTGGAAATCTGTGGAACTATGTGAAATGTTCTTTCCTTTCTTACGTTCTGTCAAATGCTGCTCAAATGTTTTTACATACTAAATATCTGGTTATATTTTCCAAAGAAAATAAATATAAACCATACAGCTTGATAAGTGCTACTGTCATGTCAAATCTCATTTTTATCCATCTCAGGTATTCCCTGTGCAAAACCCCACCTGATAGATGTGTACGTACACCCTGTTAAACTATTTCGCACTCTACCTTTTGCAAAAATAATCATTCTTTTCCATCTATCTTTGATTAGACAAACAGATAGTCCCGCCTCAAACTCATTCCATTGGCTGAGCCCGCACTGCTTTACAAATGTTTACACTTTTCAAGGAAATTAACTTACAAACACCTTACTTATAACTGTCTTTGCATATTAAGCTGGGATACAAGAAAGTATCGTCTCCTCAGAAATGTGACACAGTTCAGGTTTAACATCCAAAAACACTCACACCCTTCTGGTTTAGCTTAAATTTAAAGAAGGAAGATGGATAGCCATAAAATGTATTTGATATAACCACTACACTGAAATCAAATTACGCCTACTCAAACAGTGCTTTGGGATTGATTACTTTAAACAACAGTGCAACGTCAATGGTGAGTCAAGACAATGTCACTTAAGAAATGTCTGGCTGAACCATTATCCTTAATGTACTACACTACCGGAACCTTAAAGTATGTTAAAGGTATGTTGTTCCTCACGAGACGAGCTTGTGTTACTCAATCAGCAGCATCTAAATATACCTGAACTAATCATGTCCTTCTGCTGCCATGTTTATGACTCACAAATTTAAACCGAGTAATTGAGTATGTGAGTGTGTCAGCATTTGCGTCATCGTCATGAGTATGTGATGTTCTGTGTGTAGTGCCTGACCTTGCAGAGTTCTGTTAGCACGAGTGAAAATAAAGAGTAGGGGGCACTTTTCTATGAGAACGAGTCTCCCTCAGAGACACATTACTGCATCAAGAACTGATGCATGAATCCTGGCTTCAAAATGGACCTCGGGATCTGCTTGATATTTCAGAGCGACTGCAGCAAAAAGGGAGAAAGAGACAAACATATTAGGAAGTCTAAACTTCATCACTAATCCCAGGAAGAGTATTATATAACGTCAGACATTATGAAGGACACTGTACCTTTCATTTTTCAGGCATATCTTGACTGCTTTTTCTAGACACTCCTATAGATAATCTTGTAGACGGATAACTATTTGAGTCCCATCTGTAGACAAAGTTCAACCAAAAGAAAAATTCTGCCATTATTTACTCTCCCTTTTGCCATTTCTTTCTCTCTGATGAGACTGAGACTTAATAAAAGTACTGTAAAAGTGTTTTATACAATTTGTGCACATACTGTATATTCCGAAGCATAGAGCTTTGTGTATTATAGCTTTGTGCTTTTAATTTACTTTGTTATTCATGGGTAATTTTCCCCTCCAGTGAACAGTTATGCTATAACCGGATCAATCAGTCAACTGAGCTGAACCTGAGAACCAGATTAATCCAGGAACAAAACATTTACAGTAGACAGTTTTAGTGAACTGGATAAACTAAGTAATTGAAAACAAAAATACGACTTAAAAGAATAATTTGTTTAATAAACATGCAAAGGAGAGCTACAATGCCCTGCACTGTACAGATCATTATAAAGGACCCTAATTATGACATGTGTAGTTATTGTGTTTTTTTACTTCAGAAGGGAAGATTTTTAATGAAAAATCACTTCCTTTGAGACTCATGTTACTCAAGACTATTGTTTGATTTCAGAATACCTGAATAACAGTATATTATTGCAATATCCATTTTTATGGAGCAATTTTCATATGTGGTATTTTTGTTATTGTATATTTAGACATACAGTATCTTGAGGGAATTTTGCCAGAAAAGCCTGTAAATATTGCTTCAGACAAAAATGACCGTTTTTTACAATGACAAATTACTTCAGACTGCATATGGTTTATTCGTAGTTTCCTTTCCTCAATGTGTTCCCAGACATAACATCTTACACAAAGTTGCTCCAGGGAGGCTGTTCCAGCAGTTAGTATACAGTAAATCACATCAGATATAAAGCATCTGCTAAATGACATGTAATCAATATCTTTATAGAGTCCTCATATATCTGACTCTAGGGAAAACACCCAACCATTTTAATGTCTTTACCCTGTAACTTAATGTCACTGGAAAATGGATGTTGGCTATTGATTAGCGAGGTGTGGCTTACCTCCCCCATATCCTTCAACTCTGAATGAGGCTGAACAGAAGGAAGGGGATCTTTAGACAGAGTGTTTGTCAGCGGTAAAAGGCTGCTTATTTGGCAGGCTTATTTGCACAATAAGATACAAAAAGGGCTTTGATGAGGGGAACAGCATGTCACCAGCTGAACGCTAGTTATAAATCTTTGAGTGTCTCATATCTTTAGTGGCTTCAGTTACAGAACCACACAAAACATCCATCCCCTGAGGAACATCACTGTGGCTTTGTTTGCAAGGTTTGTCCTTGTGCTTTGCGATGTCCCAGACTCATTTTTTGGCAGTGAAGTGATGCTTCATTTGAGATATATAACCTCATCAGACCCATGGCATTAGAAGGACTAATTTAGGTAAAATACCCCATTACGCTCATCTGCGTGGAGCTAGGGCTGCAGTGGACATGCATCTCCACTCTTCCACACCATAGGATGATGGGATAAGAAACAAGGTGGAGAAGAAACCCTTGCAGACGTAATGAGTGTAAAAAACAGACATGACAACTGCTAATCAGCACTGCCATGCCTAATCAGTGAGAAGAGCAGGAGGGTTACATGTAGTACATGTTACATGTACATGCACACATAGACCTATTTATTCACACTCATAATCAGACTCCAGCCACACAATATTGCAGCCACATACTCATTATCTGTATCATTATACTCATCATACTGTGGTGAACTGCAAATAATCTGCTGTTGTATTTTTAACACTTTATGTAGTAAATGAAGCAGAAGGCAACACCCCTTACCAAAGCCTACACAAATGATTTATTTCCTGTGCTGTCTTCTAACCTGGCCTTTGGATGCATAGATACGGTTGCTAGGAGCCGCCTAAAAGTGTCGCTAATGCAGCTTCACACTGTTGTTGCCATGACAACTTGAAATGCCTCTCTCTCGCTATCTTTCCATCTTTTTGCCATCACAATATGTCAATAAGGTTTGTGGCATTGTAATGGAAAAATGAGTGCACAATATATGTCGTTCAGCAACGGTGTTTCGAGGTGGCTGGGGTCAAGTGGTGCATTTAACCACAAAACTGAGATCAATGAACAGTTCAGCAGAGCTCTAAGGTGTGCATAACATACAAAGAAGCTAACATATGATGTGCTGGTAAGAAGCCTCGGCAAATGTTGCCAAACCGGGTATGGTAAAATTCAGGGCGTTTATTGTATATCGTGGCGTACCGCAATCACACCTCACTCATTTCTTGTGTCGGAACATCCTAAACAAACAAAAATTTATATAATAAACGTAATAGCAATATGATCCACAACGCTGTCCAGTTGAGTCTTTCTCATTACAATTCATAACCAAACGTGATGGGTTAAGAAGCGAAAGAAAAGCATGAGGTAATTGATTTTTTTCTCAGTCACATCTAATGAATGAATCAACGAAAGGCTTTCCGCCAGAGGGCGCTGTTCTGCACAGAGCTTCAGCCACGCGCTTCTTAGTATTCTGAAGAATGACCGCGGAGAACAGAACTAGGAAAGGGGTTAAGTGTCGGCCGGTACGTTGTGTTGTTGTTGTTTATGTCACCTATTGGCAATAACAACATTATTGATACGCATTGTGAGGCAACGTAGATAATAAAGTAAGTAGTTAATAAAGGAAGTTCGCTGTGTAATGGTTGGCATTAGGTAGATAATACTGCTCCATTGTATCCAACAACAACAACAACAACTCTACCTAAATAAACATGATATAAAGATATATGATATAAAGTTTAAAAAAACCCTCATCATTTTGTAAGAAAATGTTTGTTTGTAGTCTGGTTGTCTGCGCAAATCTAATGAAATATTAGGTCGACATAATTACCTTCTTATACCTCCTGACAACACAAATCAGTAGGTTGGAATTCAACAATATTATCCCAGCCTCTGATGTTATTTTTGGTCTGGCTTACATGTCTCCACTCCTCTGGTCCTCTTTGCTCTTTGTCTTCCTCTCAAACAGATTGCACTGGTGCAGTGCAAAAGCAGAGGGATGTCGCAATCTGCTAGCCACCACTGAGATCTGCATTGTAAGACTGACAGTTGTGCGACTGTACAGGTGTGTGGGGGTGGCTTATTGTTAACAGCCAGTCCTTAACAATCTCCAGCTGTGGCTGAGACCGAAGTACTGGTTGATGACTATTGTCCCGTACTGGCTGCAACCTTCTGGGACAGAAGTCCTCCCCTACTGGGACAGCATCTTGGGCCTTGTGTATGACACATCACAGGGATTGTCACTGTTCAGGGACGGAGAGGTTACGTTCCTGGTCAATCACACGCTCAATTGGGAGAGCTTGAGGAGCACTGAGAGTGATGCACTAAAATGTGAAGTTCTTCGTTCTGACAGAGAAGGGAGTCTCGCTGATCTTTGATGGAGAACTCAAGGGGGATAAGAACACTAGTGCTGTGTCAATCATTTTGCCTCAGTCAAAGCTAAGCTTCTACCTGCCACTGCACAGTGTGTGTGGATGCTTGCAGAAGGTCTTTGCTTAGCTGTGTATCTTTTACTTTTCCTGTTGTTAGATGTCACAATTTGTAAAGCGTTCTGGTGTTTCGTTGATCTTGTAGGGTCACAACATTATCTCTGTGTTGTCATCTGAGATCGTTTAGATAATAGATCGTCTTTCCTCAATGAAGAAACGCAGTGTACCAGAGGAGGTGGATGTAAGTTTTTGGGAGACTTTTTGACTCTTTTTATGAACAGTCAAAGTTTAGTTTCTCTTCTGTGGGAAGAGAATGTGGGGGAGGTCAATAGGACTATGATACTGGACAGACAGCTCAGTCTGTGTACCACATTTTCAGTTTTAATGTACTCACACAATTGTTTTGCATACAATTAACACAACACAATGACGTACATTGGCTGACAATAATTAAGTGTCAGCAAGGTAATAAAAATAATACAATATAAAACAAATATTAAATAATCATTGGAAACACTGATAAATGATGAATATTGTGATCAAAGTAGTCATTTATTTTTGATGTGTGCAGTTCAAATATGAATTTTGCTGCATCAGATACTGTATAACTATCTAACTGTCCTTTCCCAGTAACAGTTTGATTTTGACTTTGAATCTAGAAAAGTGTGGTAGGAAAGTTTTTCATAGTATCTGCCAATCTCTTTCTCACCCTCTCTGTCGCTATCTTGCTCACTGACCCACATAAAGAACGTTTATCTTCTTACAGATAAAGGACACTGCGCTCAGTGATGAAGATATTGGAGACAGCTGTCACAAAGACTTTTTGCACAAGTAAGACACATTGTGTGCCTTTAAGAAGCCAATGATTTGAATTATTTTTTATTTTATCTATCTGTTATATAGTTTAGTGTAAAGTTAACAGGAACAAATTGTGATATTTATCATCCTCTCCAGGGTCATCGGCTCTTAAACAGAATTTCACGTCCAGTAAAAAAAGTCCTTAATCATATAACTCCATCAATAAAAATCCATAATCATTAAGGACCATTGGGGGCAAATATAGCTGTGTGATTTGCTTTGCTGAATTGTACTTTTATGCTGTCTTCAAATGCACCTGGCAACGACTTAGTTGTTATTATGAAAAGCTGCACATTGAAGTTGAAAACAAACTGCGGAGCCAATGAAACAAGCAAACAGTGACTGTTTTACTGGTGGATTAGCATAAGTGAATACACCAGTATTACTTCTACACAATAATAATTAATTTACAGTCCCAAGGGGTGAGTCATTAGCTTTGTATTAGTGGACTGTAAGCTCTGTCAGACAAAACATATCATTATATAAATCCAGCAATGAATATTGAAATATTTGCAAACTCCGCTATTGGAATAGCTTTCCTTTACTGGAAAGTTGCATTTTGAAGACATGACTCCTAAAAATTGTTCCTGTAGCTCAGTTGGTAGAGCATTGCATTAGCAGCTCAAAAGCTGTGGGTTTGCTCCCAGGGTAGCACAAATACTAATAAAATGTATAACTTGAATGTACTGTAAGTTGCTTTGAAAAGCGTCTGCCAAATGCATAAATATAAATATAAAAATTGGCAAACGGTATCATAGAAAATTCTGAGTTTCCCGTTGTTTGGTCAGTAATGTGCAGGTGACTAGAAGATTTAATGTTTTTTGCCTCTGCATTAGAAATTTTTCTCTGTTCTCTTTCTCAGGACTCCACTGGGAGCTTTGTGTTGCTCTGCCCATCGATGTGGACATTAACACGGTGGAGCAGATGCCCCCCTGCCATGAACATATGTACCATCAGCGACGATACATCAGGACTGAGCACAATGTACTCTGTAAAGCCTCCAGCAAGGATGACATCAGTCCAGACAGCCTCATTAATGCCCAGGACTCCTACACCCCAGACCTGTATGACCTTTCACCACTAAATCCCTTCTTAGATAAGACAAAGCTGTATCATGAGTGGCTTATTCCTGTCAGGATAATAACTCTTGTCTTCAGTCCCACACAGAGGGTTTTTGAAAAATAAAATGAACAGTAAGCTGTTCACTGTCTCAAACTCTAATGTAGAAACACGGGGGTCTTGTATAACCCTAAAGGTGTTTATTAAAGTAATAACTTTGTTTAAAAATACTTATTTTACTAGGGTTAAGGGGACACAAAAAGTGCAGTGCCTCAGTCTTAACATCTTTAGCTGTGGTCAAATCACTGTATCACTTTTTATGGCCCCGAGTAGCTTATTTCTTCACTAAAATGGCAGCAACAATAATATAAACATGAAGTATTGGTTTAAGTTGAAATTAATGTATAATGTCAAAAGAGGCCACAGCGGGATATGAAAAACATGAAACTAGCACAGCCACTCTATGTAGGAATTTGGTTGCCTGGGACAACAATCAATGATACTGCTTAGTGATCAGGATAAAAAACAATATGACTTCAGACTGGTTCGATTGACCAATTAGAATCAAGTATTCGAGAAGAATGTATATTAATAAATGGCAGATAAAATGTCAAAGTCTTTAAATCATAACATTTGTTTTGAGATTTTCTGTGTCTGTGGATGTTTGTCCTT